>JAPMUY010000277.1:0-14615 GCA_026901105.3 Galaxias olidus | reverse complement strand
TGGACCTTGTAAGGCTGACAGCAGGTTCCCTGTCCACAGTTTCTCCTCTCTATGAACAGGATAAGAACAGGTCATTAAGACCCCCACTAATAAATGAAGTGAGAGGCACCCACGAAGCTGAGAGAACTACCATATATATAATATACTGTATATCTATATATATGGAAGCTTACTAGATAGTTGCTGTTAGTGTGTTTTATTATGGTTACCTTGAACTGGTTCACCGTCTCCAGTAAACTGCACTCCGACATCCTTCAAGATAACATATTATTAGAAAGGCAATACTGCAGTATTGACAGTTTAAAATGGTTTAGAATTGTGCTAAACTTTAATTTGCATATCAAATATTTTCAATACTCACAGGTGGGTTGTCCATGTCAAAATAATAGGTTGCAGCTTTAAACAGTCTTTCTCTGTAAAACAAATGACCCCAAATGAAGCTTTGTTTTACATGCAGCTTCTTTTATAGTGTCCCAAATTTCTTGCTATTGTGACATCATCATTGTGTGAACATTATGACTTCACTTTCCAAAAAAAGGCATTAGCCAATGAAATCTCAAGAAATTGGAATTAGAATTAGAATGTACATAGAAACTGTAAGTGGGCTATAAATCAGTGCTGCGTTTGGTAACTCCTAATGATTATGAATGAGATTCTCTTTTTATGTAGCACTTTTTGGAATTAATGTTACAGTGCTTTGTGTTTGTGCAAAAAAAGATAACAATGCAATATAAAGAAGGATTTCAGTAGAATGGGTAGAGGAACATTATTTTATCAATGAAGCATGCAAAAAATGAAGCTATGTTTTTATACTACATATTTAAATTAGGGCTGTCAAAGCTTTAACGCAAAGTTGTCCTAATTAATGAATTATTTTTTGGTGCAGTTGTAAATCGGACAGAAACAAGCAAGCAATGGATAAAGAAAAGGGTATTTTTGAATGGCAAGTTTAGCTACAACCCCTGCCAAATGGGTCTCTCGACGAAACCAAAGATAATTGCAGGTACTGTAGATTAATTCAGTGCGAGCCCATTAGAAGTTAATTTTAAATAATGTTTTAGACTGTCCTAAACTGTACTGTCCTCTCCGGGAACCATCACCTTATCGTGGTGGAGAGGTTTGTGTGTCCCTATGAACCTGGGGGCTGTGTTGTCTGGAACCTTGTGTTCCTGGTAGGGTTTCCCATGGCAAATTGGTCTCGGGCGAGGGGCCGGACTAAGAATGGTTCAAAAACCCTCATGGAAAAAACTATAAGAGAGGATGATACCCGGCCCGGAGGAAGCCCGGGGTCCCCTTCTGGAGCCAGGCCCAGGAGGAGGACCCGTCAGCGAGCTCCTGGTGGCCGGGCTTGCCACGGAGCCCGGCCGGGCATAGCCCGAAAAAGCAACGTGGACAACACCAACGTCTCGTTTTGGCCACTGCGGCGTTATGAGCCTGATGAGGTTGAGGCTTTACCTCACCTTTTATTTTATTGAAATGAAGACTATCAAGCCATTCAAAAATGGAATCGCGATTAATTGCATGGGTGTCCACAGTTAATTGCACATTTGTTATCTGATCAAAATTGACCATAAATGGGAAAATTGACATGTTTTTGACACTCATCAACAGGGCGAGGACAAAATATGCTTGCTTTATGCAAATGTATTTATTATTGGAAACCAATTAACAACACAAAACAAAATATTCCAGAATCCCTCACAGGTATTGCAATTAGCATGAAAAATATGCTCAGATCATAACATGGTAAATTCAGGCCTGTTAAATTTTACATTACTTTGTAATATGAGTATGACAACGTATCTCACAACAAGTAGCACTTACTGTATACAGATAACCAGTCAGTGCTAGTATTGGAGTAATAATATTGACATTTGTTTTCACATATCTACCCATATACTCCTCCAATGTGGAATGTAGTCTATTCCACGCATCTCTCCCTGCATGTTGAATGTCCCCTCTTGCAAGCGGTGTCCAGCAGAAGTGGATCTCATTCCAAGATGTGTAGAACTTTAGTAGTAATTGCTCCTGGCTACACCAGTACCACCCCTTTTTTTGATGAATGGGCTGCAAACGACTCTGCTACCTGGCCACTTGATGGGTCTTCTAGCAGTCCTTCCAGTTGTCCTGTAGGTGCTAAGTATTGCCCCCTGGAGGCTGCCATGGATGTTGTTTATGAAAGAATAGTACATTATTTTGAGAAAACAACAGTTTCTGTTAAACGCCTTGAGTTTTGGTGGCCCATCAATGCAGAAATATACCCCAACTTAATAGCACTTTCTATGTCTGCAAGAAGAGAGTGGCTAAAGTTGAAGTGTATTTCACACTGAACTTGTCAATATGAATGTGTTTTGCTGTGGTCTCTCCAACACAGCCGAGACAACCCCAACGAGAAGCACTTATGGAAAATGTAATCAATGAATGCCTCCATTTGAAGGGATCATAGCGAGTTTCCTTCAGCAGCAACGGGATCATATGTTGCCATAAGTTGCGTTTGTCAGGTGAGACTACCCCAACAAGTAGCACTTACCAAAGTTATTGGACAGGTCAGTGCTAGAGTGAGGGTAATAGTAGTGACAATCAAATTGGAAATTGGTATCTAGTCCAGAATTCTGGTGCAATGTCACAATGTAAGTGACACGCACAGTGAATTATGAGACAATAATGCATGTGTACATGACAACTGTGCAAGCCATACTTGTTTGTCATACAGATGTTCAATGAAGAGCAATACCCCAACTTAATAGCACTTTCTATTGCTGCAAGAAGAGAGTGGCTAAAGTTGAAGTGTAGCTCTCACTGGGTATGATTGTAAAGCAAATGTTTTTGTCAACGCGGTCTGCTTTACAAAGCCAAGACTACCCCAAAGAGAAGCACTTATGAACAGTGAAATCAAACAATGCCTCTTTTTGAAGTGATCCTAGTATGTTTCCATTTCCAGCAGGTCTGCTACAACTGTTGTGACATTGAGAGATGCACTGGTCAAGTAAGACTACCCCAACAAGTAGCACTTACTGTATACAGATAACCAGTCAGTGCTAGTATTGGAGTAATAATATTGACATTTGTTTTCACATATCTACCCATATACTCCTCCAATGTGGAATGTAGTCTATTCCACGCATCTCTCCCTGCATGTTGAATGTCCCCTCTTGCAAGCGGTGTCCAGCAGAAGTGGATCTCATTCCACGATGTGTAGAACTTAAGTAGTACTTGCTCCTGGCTACACCAGTACCACCCCTTTTTTTGATGAATGGGCTGCAAACGACTCTGCTACCTGGCCACTTGATGGGTCTTCTAGCAGTCCTTCCAGTTGTCCTGTAGGTGCTAAGTATTGCCACCTGGAAGCTGCCATGAATGTTAATTATGAAAGAATAGTACATCATTTTGAGAAAACAACAGTTCCTGTTTATAGCCTGGAGTTTTGGTGGCCCATCATGCAGAAATATACCCCAACTTAATAGCACTTTCTATGTCTGCAAGAAGAGAGTGGCTAAAGTTGAAGTGTATTTCACACTGAACTTGTCAATATGAATGTGTTTTGCTGTTTATCTCTCTAACAGCCGAGACTACTCCAAAGAGAAGCACTAATGGAAAATGTAATCAATGAATTCTTCTTTTCATGGGATCCTAGCGAGTTTCCTTCAGCAGCAAAGGGATCATATGTTGCCATAAGTTGCGTTTGTCAGGTGAGACTACCCCAACAAGTAGCACTTACCAAAGTTATTGGACAGGTCAGTGCTAGAGTGAGGGTAATAGTAGTGACAATCAAATTGGAAAGTGATATCTAGTCCAGAATTCTGGTGCAATGTCACAATGTAAGTGACACGCACAGTGAATTATGAGACAATAATGCATGTGTACATGACAACTGTGCAAGCCATACTTGTTTGTCATACAGATGTTCAATGAAGAGCAATACCTCAACTTAATAGCACTTTCTATTGCTGCAAGAAGAGAGTGGCTAAAGTTGAAGTGTAGCTCTCACTGGTAAGATTGTAAAGCAAATGTTTTTGTCAACGCGGTCTGCTTTACAAAGCCAAGACTACCCCAAAGAGAAGCACTTATGAACAGTGAAATCAAACAATGCCTCTTTTTGAAGTGATCCTAGTATGTTTCCATTTCCAGCAGGTCTGCTACAACTGTTGTGACATTGAGAGATGCACTGGTCAAGTAAGACTACCCCAACAAGTAGCACTTACTGTATACAGATAACCAGTCAGTGCTAGTATTGGAGTAATAATATTGACATTTGTTTTCACATATCTACCCATATACTCCTCCAATGTGGAATGTAGTCTATTCCACGCATCTCTCCCTGCATGTTGAATGTCCCCTCTTGCAAGCGGTGTCCAGCAGAAGTGGATCTCATTCCAAGATGTGTAGAACTTAAGTAGGAATTGCTCCTGGCTACACCAGTACCACCCCTTTTTTTGATGAATGGGCTGCAAACGACTCTGCTACCTGGCCACTTGATGGGTCTTCTAGCAGTCCTTCCAGTTGTCCTGTAGGTGCTAAGTATTGCCACCTGCAGGCTGCAATGGATGTTGTTTATGAAAGAATAGTACATTATTTTGAGATAACAACAGTTTCTGTTAAACACCTTGAGTTTTGGTGGCCCATCAATGCAGAAAAATACCCCAACTTAATAGCACTTTCTATGTCTGCAAGAAGAGAGTGGCTAAAGTTGAAGTGTATTTCACACTGAACTTGTCAATATGAATGTGTTTTGCTGTGGTCTCTCTAACAGCCGAGACTACCCCAAAGAGAAGCACTTATGGAAAATGTAATCAATGAATGCCTCCATTTGAAGGGATCCTAGTGAGTTTCCTTCAGCAGCAAAGGGATCATATCTTGCCATAAGTTGCATTTGTCAGGTGAGACTACCCCAACAAGTAGCACTTACCAAAGTTATAGGACAGGTCAGTGCTAGAATGAGGGTAATAGTAGTGACAATCAAATTGGAAATATGTATCTAGTCCAGAATTCTGGTGCAACGTCACAATGTAGGTGACACGCACAGTGAATTATGAGACAATAATGCATGTGTACATGACAACTGTGCAAGCCATACTTGTTTGTCATACAGATGTTCAATGAAGAGCAATACCCCAACTTAATAGCACTTTCTATTGCTGCAAGAAGAGAGTGGCTAAAGTTGAAGTGTAGCTCTCACTGGGTATGATTGTAAAGCAAATGTTTTTGTCAACGCGGTCTGCTTTACAAAGCCAAGACTACCCCAAAGAGAAGCACTTATGAACAGTGAAATCAAACAATGCCTCTTTTTGAAGTGATCCTAGTATGTTTCCATTTCCAGCAGGTCTGCTACAACTGTTGTGACATTGAGAGATGCACTGGTCAAGTAAGACTACCCCAACAAGTAGCACTTACTGTATACAGATAACCAGTCAGTGCTAGTATTGGAGTAATAATATTGACATTTGTTTTCACGTATCTACCATATACTCCTCCAATATGGAATGTAGTCTATTCCATGCATCTCTCCCTGCATGTTGAATGTCCCCTCTTGCAAGCGGTGTCCAGCAGAAGTGGATCTCATTCCACGATGTGTAGAACTTAAGTAGTACTTGCTCCTGGCTACACCAGTACCACCCCTTTTTTTGATGAATGGGCTGCAAACGACTCTGCTACCTGGCCACTTGATGCAAACGACTCTGCTACCTGGTCACTTGATGGGTCTTCTAGCAGTCCTTCCAGTTGTCCTGTAGGTGCTAAGTATTGCCACCTGGAGGCTGCCATGGATGTTGTTTATGAAAGAATAGTACATTATTTTGAGAAAACAACAGTTCCTGTTAAATGCCTTGAGTTTTGGTGGCCCATCAATGCGGAAATATACCCCAACTTAATAGCACTTTCTATGTCTGCAAGAAGAGAGTGGCTAAAGTTGAAGTGTATTTCACACTGAACTTGTCAATATGAATGTGTTTTGCTGTTTGACTCTCTAACAGCCGAGACTACTCCAAAGAGAAGCACTAATGGAAAATGTAATCAATGAATGCCTCCATTTCATGGGATCCTAGCGAGTTTCCTTCAGCAGCAAAGGGATCATATGTTGTCATAAGTTGCGTTTGTCAGGTGAGACTACCCCAACAAGTAGCACTTACCAAAGTTATTGGACAGGTCAGTGCTAGAGTGAGGGTAATAGTAGTGACAATCAAATTGGAAAGTGATATCTAGTCCAGAATTCTGGTGCAATGTCACAATGTAAGTGACACGCACAGTGAATTATGAGACAATAATGCATGTGTACATGACAACTGTGCAAGCCATACTTGTTTGTCATACAGATGTTCAATGAAGAGCAATACCTCAACTTAATAGCACTTTCTATTGCTGCAAGAAGAGAGTGGCTAAAGTTGAAGTGTAGCTCTCACTGGTAAGATTGTAAAGCAAATGTTTTTGTCAACGCGGTCTGCTTTACAAAGCCAAGACTACCCCAAAGAGAAGCACTTATGAACAGTGAAATCAAACAATGCCTCTTTTTGAAGTGATCCTAGTATGTTTCCATTTCCAGCAGGTCTGCTACAACTGTTGTGACATTGAGAGATGCACTGGTCAAGTAAGACTACCCCAACAAGTAGCACTTACTGTATACAGATAACCAGTCAGTGCTAGTATTGGAGTAATAATATTGACATTTGTTTTCACATATCTACCCATATACTCCTCCAATGTGGAATGTAGTCTATTCCACGCATCTCTCCCTGCATGTTGAATGTCCCCTCTTGCAAGCGGTGTCCAGCAGAAGTGGATCTCATTCCACGATGTGTAGAACTTAAGTAGTACTTGCTCCTGGCTACACCAGTACCACCCCTTTTTTTGATGAATGGGCTGCAAACGACTCTGCTACCTGGCCACTTGATGGGTCTTCTAGCAGTCCTTCCAGTTGTCCTGTAGGTGCTAAGTATTGCCACCTGCAGGCTGCAATGGATGTTGTTTATGAAAGAATAGTTCATCATTTTGAGAAAACAACAGTTCCTGTTTATAGCCTGGAGTTTTGGTGGCCCATCATGCAGAAATATACCCCAACTTAATAGCACTTTCTATGTCTGCAAGAAGAGAGTGGCTAAAGTTGAAGTGTATTTCACACTGAACTTGTCAATATGAATGTGTTTTGCTGTGGTCTCTCTAACAGCCGAGACAACCCCAACGAGACGCACTTATGGAAAATGTAATCAATGAATGCCTCCATTTGAAGGGATCCTAGTGAGTTTCCTTCAGCAGCAAAGGGATCATATGTTGCCATAAGTTGCGTTTGTCAGGTGAGACTACCCCAACAAGTAGCACTTACCAAAGTTATTGGACAGGTCAGTGCTAGAGTGAGGGTAATAGTAGTGACAATCAAATTGGAAAGTGATATCTAGTCCAGAATTCTGGTGCAATGTCACAATGTAAGTGACACGCACAGTGAATTATGAGACAATAATGCATGTGTACATGACAACTGTGCAAGCCATACTTGTTTGTCATACAGATGTTCAATGAAGAGCAATACCTCAACTTAATAGCACTTTCTATTGCTGCAAGAAGAGAGTGGCTAAAGTTGAAGTGTAGCTCTCACTGGTAAGATTGTAAAGCAAATGTTTTTGTCAACGCGGTCTGCTTTACAAAGCCAAGACTACCCCAAAGAGAAGCACTTATGAACAGTGAAATCAAACAATGCCTCTTTTTGAAGTGATCCTAGTATGTTTCCATTTCCAGCAGGTCTGCTACAACTGTTGTGACATTGAGAGATGCACTGGTCAAGTAAGACTACCCCAACAAGTAGCACTTACTGTATACAGATAACCAGTCAGTGCTAGTATTGGAGTAATAATATTGACATTTGTTTTCACATATCTACCCATATACTCCTCCAATGTGGAATGTAGTCTATTCCACGCATCTCTCCCTGCATGTTGAATGTCCCCTCTTGCAAGCGGTGTCCAGCAGAAGTGGATCTCATTCCAAGATGTGTAGAACTTTAGTAGTAATTGCTCCTGGCTACACCAGTACCACCCCTTTTTTTGATGAATGGGCTGCAAACGACTCTGCTACCTGGCCACTTGATGAGTCTTCTAGCAGTCCTTCCAGTTGTCCTGTAGGTGCTAAGTATTGCCACCTGCAGGCTGCAATGGATGTTGTTTATGAAAGAATAGTACATTATTTTGAGATAACAACAGTTTCTGTTAAACACCTTGAGTTTTGGTGGCCCATCAATGCAGAAATATACCCCAACTTAATAGCACTTTCTATGTCTGCAAGAAGAGAGTGGCTAAAGTTGAAGTGTATTTCACACTGAACTTGTCAATATGAATGTGTTTTGCTGTGGTCTCTCTAACAGCCGAGACTACCCCAAAGAGAAGCACTTATGGAAAATGTAATCAATGAATGCCTCCATTTGAAGGGATCCTAGCGAGTTTCCTTCAGCAGCAAAGGGATCATATCTTGCCATAAGTTGCATTTGTCAGGTGAGACTACCCCAACAAGTAGCACTTACCAAAGTTATAGGACAGGTCAGTGCTAGAGTGAGGGTAATAGTAGTGACAATCAAATTGGAAATTGGTATCTAGTCCAGAATTCTGGTGCAATGTCACAATGTAAGTGACACGCACAGTGAATTATGAGACAATAATGCATGTGTACATGACAACTGTGCAAGCCATACTTGTTTGTCATACAGATGTTCAATGAAGAGCAATACCCCAACTTAATAGCACTTTCTATTGCTGCAAGAAGAGAGTGGCTAAAGTTGAAGTGTAGCTCTCACTGGGTATGATTGTAAAGCAAATGTTTTTGTCAACGCGGTCTGCTTTACAAAGCCAAGACTACCCCAAAGAGAAGCACTTATGAACAGTGAAATCAAACAATGCCTCTTTTTGAAGTGATCCTAGTATGTTTCCATTTCCAGCAGGTCTGCTACAACTGTTGTGACATTGAGAGATGCACTGGTCAAGTAAGACTACCCCAACAAGTAGCACTTACTGTATACAGATAACCAGTCAGTGCTAGTATTGGAGTAATAATATTGACATTTGTTTTCACGTATCTACCATATACTCCTCCAATATGGAATGTAGTCTATTCCATGCATCTCTCCCTGCATGTTGAATGTCCCCTCTTGCAAGCGGTGTCCAGCAGAAGTGGATCTCATTCCACGATGTGTAGAACTTAAGTAGTACTTGCTCCTGGCTACACCAGTACCACCCCTTTTTTTGATGAATGGGCTGCAAACGACTCTGCTACCTGGCCACTTGATGGGTCTTCTAGCAGTCCTTCCAGTTGTCCTGTAGGTGCTAAGTATTGCCACCTGGAAGCTGCCATGAATGTTAATTATGAAAGAATAGTACATCATTTTAAGAAAACAACAGTTCCTGTTTAGAGCCTGGAGTTTTGGTGGCCCATCAATGCAGAAATATACCCCAACTTTATAGCACTTTCTATGTCTGCAAGAAGAGAGTGGCTAAAGTTGAAGTGTATTTCACACTGAACTTGTCAATTTGAATGTGTTTTGCTGTTTATCTCTCTAACAGCCGAGACTACTCCAAAGAGAAGCACTAATGGAAAATGTAATCAATGAATGCTTCTTTTCATGGGATCCTAGCGAGTTTCCTTCAGCAGCAAAGGGATCATATGTTGTCATAAGTTGCGTTTGTCAGGTGAGACTACCCCAACAAGTAGCACTTACCAAAGTTATTGGACAGGTCAGTGCTAGAGTGAGGGTAATAGTAGTGACAATCAAATTGGAAAGTGATATCTAGTCCAGAATTCTGGTGCAATGTCACAATGTAAGTGACACGCACAGTGAATTATGAGACAATAATGCATGTGTACATGACAACTGTGCAAGCCATACTTGTTTGTCATACAGATGTTCAATGAAGAGCAATACCTCAACTTAATAGCACTTTCTATTGCTGCAAGAAGAGAGTGGCTAAAGTTGAAGTGTAGCTCTCACTGGTAAGATTGTAAAGCAAATGTTTTTGTCAACGCGGTCTGCTTTACAAAGCCAAGACTACCCCAAAGAGAAGCACTTATGAACAGTGAAATCAAACAATGCCTCTTTTTGAAGTGATCCTAGTATGTTTCCATTTCCAGCAGGTCTGCTACAACTGTTGTGACATTGAGAGATGCACTGGTCAAGTAAGACTACCCCAACAAGTAGCACTTACTGTATACAGATAACCAGTCAGTGCTAGTATTGGAGTAATAATATTGACATTTGTTTTCACATATCTACCCATATACTCCTCCAATGTGGAATGTAGTCTATTCCACGCATCTCTCCCTGCATGTTGAATGTCCCCTCTTGCAAGCGGTGTCCAGCAGAAGTGGATCTCATTCCAAGATGTGTAGAACTTAAGTATGAATTGCTCCTGGCTACACCAGTACCACCCCTTTTTTTGATGAATGGGCTGCAAACGACTCTGCTACCTGGCCACTTGATGAGTCTTCTAGCAGTCCTTCCAGTTGTCCTGTAGGTGCTAAGTATTGCCACCTGCAGGCTGCAATGGATGTTGTTTATGAAAGAATAGTACATTATTTTGAGATAACAACAGTTTCTGTTAAACACCTTGAGTTTTGGTGGCCCATCAATGCAGAAAAATACCCCAACTTAATAGCACTTTCTATGTCTGCAAGAAGAGAGTGGCTAAAGTTGAAGTGTAAGTTTTCACACTGAACTTGTCAATATGAATGTGTTTTGCTGTGGTCTCTCTAACAGCCGAGACTACCCCAAAGAGAAGCACTTATGGAAAATGTAATCAATGAATGCCTCCATTTGAAGGGATCCTAGTGAGTTTCCTTCAGCAGCAAAGGGATCATATGTTGTCATAAGTTGCATTTGTCAGGTGAGACTACCCCAACAAGTAGCACTTACCAAAGTTATAGGACAGGTCAGTGCTAGAGTGAGGGTAATAGTAGTGACAATCAAATTGGAAATTGGTATCTAGTCCAGAATTCTGGTGCAATGTCACAATGTAAGTGACACGCACAGTGAATTATGAGACAATAATGCATGTGTACATGACAACTGTGCAAGCCATACTTGTTTGTCATACAGATGTTCAATGAAGAGCAATACCCCAACTTAATAGCACTTTCTATTGCTGCAAGAAGAGAGTGGCTAAAGTTGAAGTGTAGCTCTCACTGGGTATGATTGTAAAGCAAATGTTTTTGTCAACGCGGTCTGCTTTACAAAGCCAAGACTACCCCAAAGAGAAGCACTTATGAACAGTGAAATCAAACAATGCCTCTTTTTGAAGTGATCCTAGTATGTTTCCATTTCCAGCAGGTCTGCTACAACTGTTGTGACATTGAGAGATGCACTGGTCAAGTAAGACTACCCCAACAAGTAGCACTTACTGTATACAGATAACCAGTCAGTGCTAGTATTGGAGTAATAATATTGACATTTGTTTTCACATATCTACCCATATACTCTTACAATATGAATGTAGTCTATTCCACGCATCTCTCCCTGCATGTTGAATGTCCCCTCTTGCAAGCGGTGTCCAGCAGAAGTGGATCTCATTCCACGATGTGTAGAACTTAAGTAGTACTTGCTCCTGGCTACACCAGTACCACCCCTTTTTTTGATGAATGGGCTGCAAACGACTCTGCTACCTGGCCACTTGATGGGTCTTCTAGCAGTCCTTCCAGTTGTCCTGTAGGTGCTAAGTATTGCCACCTGGAAGCTGCCATGAATGTTAATTATGAAAGAATAGTACATCATTTTAAGAAAACAACAGTTCCTGTTTAGAGCCTGGAGTTTTGGTGGCCCATCAATGCAGAAATATACCCCAACTTTATAGCACTTTCTATGTCTGCAAGAAGAGAGTGGCTAAAGTTGAAGTGTATTTCACACTGAACTTGTCAATTTGAATGTGTTTTGCTGTTTATCTCTCTAACAGCCGAGACTACTCCAAAGAGAAGCACTAATGGAAAATGTAATCAATGAATGCTTCTTTTCATGGGATCCTAGCGAGTTTCCTTCAGCAGCAAAGGGATCATATGTTGTCATAAGTTGCGTTTGTCAGGTGAGACTACCCCAACAAGTAGCACTTACCAAAGTTATTGGACAGGTCAGTGCTAGAGTGAGGGTAATAGTAGTGACAATCAAATTGGAAAGTGATATCTAGTCCAGAATTCTGGTGCAATGTCACAATGTAAGTGACACGCACAGTGAATTATGAGACAATAATGCATGTGTACATGACAACTGTGCAAGCCATACTTGTTTGTCATACAGATGTTCAATGAAGAGCAATACCTCAACTTAATAGCACTTTCTATTGCTGCAAGAAGAGAGTGGCTAAAGTTGAAGTGTAGCTCTCACTGGTAAGATTGTAAAGCAAATGTTTTTGTCAACGCGGTCTGCTTTACAAAGCCAAGACTACCCCAAAGAGAAGCACTTATGAACAGTGAAATCAAACAATGCCTCTTTTTGAAGTGATCCTAGTATGTTTCCATTTCCAGCAGGTCTGCTACAACTGTTGTGACATTGAGAGATGCACTGGTCAAGTAAGACTACCCCAACAAGTAGCACTTACTGTATACAGATAACCAGTCAGTGCTAGTATTGGAGTAATAATATTGACATTTGTTTTCACATATCTACCCATATACTCCTCCAATGTGGAATGTAGTCTATTCCACGCATCTCTCCCTGCATGTTGAATGTCCCCTCTTGCAAGCGGTGTCCAGCAGAAGTGGATCTCATTCCAAGATGTGTAGAACTTAAGTATGAATTGCTCCTGGCTACACCAGTACCACCCCTTTTTTTGATGAATGGGCTGCAAACGACTCTGCTACCTGGCCACTTGATGAGTCTTCTAGCGGTCCTTCCAGTTGTCCTGTAGGTGCTAAGTATTGCCACCTGCAGGCTGCAATGGATGTTGTTTATGAAAGAATAGTACATTATTTTGAGATAACAACAGTTTCTGTTAAACACCTTGAGTTTTGGTGGCCCATCAATGCAGAAAAATACCCCAACTTAATAGCACTTTCTATGTCTGCAAGAAGAGAGTGGCTAAAGTTGAAGTGTATTTCACACTGAACTTGTCAATATGAATGTGTTTTGCTGTGGTCTCTCTAACAGCCGAGACTACCCCAAAGAGAAGCACTTATGGAAAATGTAATCAATGAATGCCTCCATTTGAAGGGATCCTAGTGAGTTTCCTTCAGCAGCAAAGGGATCATATCTTGCCATAAGTTGCATTTATCAGGTGAGACTACCCCAACAAGTAGCACTTACCAAAGTTATAGGACAGGTCAGTGCTAGAATGAGGGTAATAGTAGTGACAATCAAATTGGAATGTGGTTTCAATAGCACAGAATTCTGGTGCAACGTCACAATGTAGGTGACACGCACAGTGAATTATGAGACAATAATGCATGTGTACATGACAACTGTGCAAGCCATACTCGTTTGTCATACAGATGTTCAATGAAGAGCAATACCCCAACTTAATAGCACTTTCTATTGCTGCAAGAAGAGAGTGGCTAAAGTTGAAGTGTAGCTCTCACTGGGTATGATTGTAAAGCAAATGTTTTTGTCAACGCGGTCTGCTTTACAAAGCCAAGACTACCCCAAAGAGAAGCACTTATGAACAGTGAAATCAAACAATGCCTCTTTTTGAAGTGATCCTAGTATGTTTCCATTTCCAGCAGGTCTGCTACAACTGTTGTGACATTGAGAGATGCACTGGTCAAGTAAGACTACCCCAACAAGTAGCACTTACTGTATACAGATAACCAGTCAGTGCTAGTATTGGAGTAATAATATTGACATTTGTTTTCACATATCTACCCATATAATTCGCTTATGTGGAAAGTAGTCTATTCCACGCATCTCTCCCTGCATGTTGAATGTCCCCTCTTGCAAGCGGTGTCCAGCAGAAGTGGATCTCATTCCACGATGTGTAGAACTTAAGTAGTACTTGCTCCTGGCTACACCAGTACCACCCCTTTTTTTGATGAATGGGCTGCAAACGACTCTGCTACCTGGCCACTTGATGGGTCTTCTAGCAGTCCTTCCAGTTGTCCTGTAGGTGCTAAGTATTGCCACCTGGAAGCTGCCATGAATGTTAATTATGAAAGAATAGTACATCATTTTAAGAAAACAACAGTTCCTGTTTAGAGCCTGGAGTTTTGGTGGCCCATCAATGCAGAAATATACCCCAACTTAATAGCACTTTCTATGTCTGCAAGAAGAGAGTGGCTAAAGTTGAAGTGTATTTCACACTGAACTTGTCAATATGAATGTGTTTTGCTGTTTATCTCTCTAACAGCCGAGACTACTCCAAAGAGAAGCACTAATGGAAAATGTAATCAATGAATGCTTCCATTTCATGGGATCCTAGCGAGTTTCCTTCAGCAGCAAAGGGATCATATGTTGTCATAAGTTGCGTTTGTCAGGTGAGACTACCCCAACAAGTAGCACTTACCAAAGTTATTGGACAGGTCAGTGCTAGAGTGAGGGTAATAGTAGTGACAATCAAATTGGAAAGTGATATCTAGTCCAGAATTCTGGTGCAATGTCACAATGTAAGTGACACGCACAGTGAATTATGAGACAATAATGCATGTGTACATGACAACTGTGCAAGCCATAC
>JAPMUY010000276.1:0-14485 GCA_026901105.3 Galaxias olidus | reverse complement strand
CGGTAATCTTCCTCCCCGCTGTTTAGGAACAGATAGCCACGTGAAATGACGCTGCTTCTACTTCAAGCAACTGTAGAAAAATAAAATAATTTCATAATATTTTATGTTGTCATAGACATTAAAAATCCATGTCTAACTTTTCAGTGATTTCTGAACAATCTTAAACATTCCACTAATTTGACATCTGTCTGTGCAGGTAGAGAGTTACCTGCAGCACATGGGAAGGTGTATTCTGTCTCCGACTGATCACCTGAAAGAGAAACAAAGGAGTGTTAATGTTTCCCATCATCCCAACACATCATATCCACATCCTAAAATCGGAACAATTTACTGTTTATTGGGTTGTAGTTTATTGAAGTCTAGTTCAATAGTTGGGTGTTTTACTTGTCTGGCAGTAGTTTAATTAAAAGGCATTTTACTGGGCTGGTAGTAGTCATAAATCTGGACCACAGCTGGCTTCAGGTTCTTGACTGGGAGTTCCTGGACAATGTCAAACTTGTGGTTGAGGGTAATCCCTGCTGGCAACTGTTGACCGTGACAAATAAGTTACTCCGAACAATCATCATCATCAACATAAAAGTGGATGTCTGTGGGTGATCATCGCATGTTCTTCTCACCTCTCTCAGGTAAATAAGAACGTGGTCATCTTTCTTATCCACTCGATCCACCAGAACTGAATTTCTCAGCTGTAAAGAGACAAGGTCATTGATGAGACTAAACCAAGCTAAACTCATCAGTGGCACAATCATATGAGTTCAGAGGCTATTGTTCCATAAAACTCACGTTTGACAGAGAGTCAGAGTCTGGAGAAAATCCAGAAAGCATCTTCAGGTCCACTATAACCATATTGGTTCTATTCTCTGCTCCCTGATATCTGAAGAAAAGGTTATTAAACATTAAAACAGTGAGACGTCATGTTACTACCGTACCGGTAGAGTTTATAAAGCTGCTCGACAGATCAAATATTTATAAAAATCAGGGCTTGCTCTGATGTATTGTGAATTTAAATCCTTTCTGATTATTTTCCACTGAGACTGATGACCATATACTGTATATGCTGTAGAACTCTGTTATATAAAGCTTTATATTATTTTAAAGGATGAGTGAGTGTGAATCTTACAGGGACTGGAGTTTGAGGGTTAAGATCATTTTCTAACTCATTTTCTATTGTATAAAGCTGTGTCTTTTGGTAAAGGAAGAGTTTGTGTGATCCTTACAGGGACTGGAGTTTGAGGGTGACTTTACGTCTCAGTGTGTTGCGGCTACAGTCTGTCTCAGGAGTGACCTGGATGCTCAGAGTGCTGCTAGCAGCAGGAGTGGGGATGTTGTAGTTAACAGCCACCTGCATGGGGAAGGAATAACACCACAACAACATTTCTAGTGTTAAGATTTAACCATTTAGTAACATGTATTTTATGCTGTGTATTAGACCACGTAATTACATACATTATGTGCTGTGTATTAAAAGGACAATCCTACACATTATTATCTGTTCAAGGTCTGTCAATGGTCATTGTTACAATCTCTGTAGACACTCCCCTTCTCTTACAGCACACGCATGTAGTTGATACTACAACACAATGGCAGAGGCGTGCCTAGAGGCTCAGGATTGAGCCGGCGCACCAACAAGGGAGGGTCTAACGTCTAAACCAATGACTCCTCTCCATCCAGTAGATATATGATCTTGTATTCTACCACTGTATAAAAGGACAACACATCCCTCCCAGGTGGCGGCATTCGGTAGACTGGGTTTGTGTGTCTGTGTGTGTGTGTAGGACAGCAGACTGGTGTAGCGTGGTGTTTGCCCTTTGTTATCTTTTGATATCATCGTATTTTGTTATTATTATTTTGTATTGATTACTTTATTGATTAAAGCTTGCTATTGCTTTTCCTTTAGTCCTGTCGTCTCTCAGAACTGCGGGACGCGACACTAGTTAGATAATGTAATAAGGAAACCAAAGGTACAGAGGGTTGTGGGCTGGGTCTCTACAGAGAAAGTTAACCAAAGGTAGGAGGGTTGTGGGCTGGGTCTCTACAGAGACAGTTAACCAAAGGTAGGAGGGTTGTGGGCTGGGTCTCTACAGAGACAGTTAACCAAAGGTAGAAGGGTTGTGGGCTGGGTCTCTACAGAGACAAAACACCAAAGGTAGGAGGGTTGTGGGCTGGGTCTCTACAGAGACAGTTAACCAAAGGTAGGAGGGTTGTGAGCTGTGTCTGTACTGACCTGCACTGAGGCACAAGTAGTTCCCTTCACTTCCACGCTGTACTTCCCTGCCACGTCCTGCAGCGCCCTCTCCTGGTAGAGGAGCTTGTTGCTCTGGTTGATATCAAAGAGGCTGGGCTGGCCACTGGGAGACTGGACTGTGACAGTGCTGGAGCCCTCTGGACTGAACGCCAGAGTAGAGTAGAGAGACAGAGCCTGCAGCGCCACCACTGTGTCCTATGGAAATAACATCTACATTTACACCATGATACATTTTAAACATAATTTGATAGTCTGTTACATTTACACCATGATACATTTTAAATGCAGTTTGTTAGTCTGTTTCATTTACACCATGATACATTTTAAACACACCTAGTTAGTCTGTTACATTTACACCATGATACATTTTAAATGTAGTTTGTGAGTCTGATACATTTACACCATGATACATTTTAAACACACCTAGTTAGTCTGTTACATTTACACCATGATACATTTTAAATGTAGTTTGTGAGTCTGATACATTTACACCATGATACATTTTAAACATACCTAGTTAGTCTGTTACATTTACACCATGATACATTTTAAATGTAGTTTGTTAGTCTGTTACATTTACACCATGATACATTTTAAATGTAGTTTGTTAGTCTGTTACATTTACACCATGATACATTTTAAATGTAGTTTGTGAGTCTGTTACATTTACACCATGATACATTTTAAGTGTAGTTTGTGAGTCTGTTACATTGACACCATGATACATTTTAAATGTAGTTTGTGAGTCTGTTACATTTACACCATGATACATTTTAAATGTAGGTTGTGAGTCTGTTACATTTCCACAATGATACATTTTAAATGTAGTTTGTGAGTCTCTTACATTTACACCAAGATACATTTTAAATGTAGTTTGTTAGTCTGATACATTTTACATTTACACTCCACAGTGTGTACCTGTATCTCTCTAGGTGTTGTAACTCTATGGTGTGTACCTGTATCTCTCTCGGTGTTACCTGTATCTCTCTAGGTGTTGTAACTCTATGGTGTGTACCTGTATCTCTCTAGGTGTTGTAAATCTATGGTGTGTACCTGTATCTCTCTAGGTGTTGTAACTCTATGGTGTGTACCTGTTTCTCTCTAGGTGTTGTAAATCTATGGTGTGTAACAGTATCTATCTATGTGTTGTAAATCTATGGTGTGTACCAGTATCTCTCTAGGTGTTGTAACTCTATGTTGTGTACCTGTATCTCTCTAGGTGTTGTAACCCTATGGTGTGTACTTGTATCTCTCTAGGTGTTGTAACTCTATGTTGTGTACTTGTATCTCTCTAGGTGTTGTAACTCTACGGTGTGTACCTGTGTGGAGGAGAAGCCTCCATAGGAGTTCTGCTGGCGGACCAGCCACCTGACGATGCTGGAGGCGTAGCCCAGCTGTGAAGCCGTTACAGGGGAGGTTGAGAGGGTGGCCAGCAGCACGTAGGAGCTGATCTCCACAGACAGCGAGGCCTGTGTCTCAGAGGAGGACTGGGACCAGTAGCGGAGACCCCCTGAGGAACCAGGAACACACACAGAGTAAATTATCCTATTGATACAGAAAGTGAAGTTACACTAAATGTGCATAACAAATTGTCCTAGTGGAGGTGCTGTGAGATCTTGAGTGTCTCACCCTGGTGTGAGGCCACCTTGTCCAGGTGCTGCAGCAGTCTTTCCCTGGTGTCCGTGTCTCCTGCCAGACTAAAGGTGTAGGCCAGCAGAGCAGTAGCGTAGGTGTTGCTCAGATCACTGATGGAGCTCCTCAGACAAGACAGGCTGCTGTTCACTACAGGGTGCTACAACAAGCAGACAGTCAACTGTCATGAGGGTTCCACTGATACAAGATAGAATGATACTCGTCAAACCTTTAGGTCCTAAGTAATAGTATTAACGTAAGTCATTCTCTATTTACACAATACTCTATGTGGTAAACACAGCCTGTTAAACAGTAGACATGTTTCATGTTGCAGACCCCATGAAGGGAACAGTACAGATGATTTGAGGTGAGTGTGTATTTACATCTGCTGTCATGTTCATCTCCAGCATTGAGGCAGTGATGTAGGCAGTCAGAGTCACCTCATCTGATACTCCTCCCTGTGGGGAACAAGCAGGCCAGCAATTACAATCACAGACAGATGTCTATTCACTACAAGCTGTAATCACCATCATTAACTTTCACAAAATAGGTCTTTAAATTTGTATTTTCTTTTTCTTTATAAAATTATTAAGATTAATTTGTTCCAATACCTTCATTCTGTTGTTGAAGAGTTTCCCCAGTTTACGGAAGCAGCCACTTCCTTGTTGTTGTTCCACCAACCAAGTCTTTGATTCTTCAAGTTTTTCTGGGTCAATGTAGACAAAGGACTTGGCTTTACCAAAGGACCTCCAGACAAAAGCAGTCAGCCTGAGAAACAACACAAACAACTTGTTACACTTCTACTGTAATGTCGTTCACTAGAACTGACCAAACGTACACTGCTTACCAAGTGTTCCCGTCTCCTTGTCCAAATGTACTGTAGGCACCGTTGTAATGCTTGTAGTTCAGCTGTCTCTGATAACCTGTCGTGCGGAACAATATATGAATAAATATGCATTCTAGATATAATAATAATGATAATAATAATAATAATAATAATAATAATAATAATAATAATAATAATAATTCAATGGATTAGGTTTTTGCACTGTTCTCTGGACTCAAAGCGCTTCACAAATTGGTTGCCCAAAAAATCTTTTAATTTTCTGTGAAAAACTGGCAGCTGTGGTTGCCAGAGGAAAACCATTAAACGGTGCAGACATTTTCAGTATTACGGCAAAGATTTTCTTTACGGAAAACAACTGGCAGCTGTGCTTGCCAGAATAAATCTGTAAAAAAGACACTAAAACTGTGAACAACTTTCCATAACAACCAGCCCATCTTACCATCGGTCAGGAAGGGCCTAGTCTTCTCTCTGATTGGTGAGGTGAGCTGCTGTGTGTTCCTCAGGTACTCCAGGATGTAGATGTTGGGGGCCAGGAGGGCCATGTTCTGCTCCCCACATCCATAGGGCATCTGCAACAGCCCCTCCAGGTTCTGCAGGGCCCGGCCCAGGATGTCTCCTGCACACCAACACAACACAGTCGTGGTAAAGGGGAGGCAGGGAAACGTAAGAGTGGAGAGGTTCCTTAACGTGACCATCGGAGAGGGACTAGGTGGTTCATACTTCAAAAATTCAAAGATTCGGTATCAAAAATCCCTTTCAAATCAAGTGTGCAAATCTAAATTGTTATGGTCTTTCAAGCGTTTGAGAAGGACTGGGTTGTTAACGCTATTTGTCTACCTTTAGTTTTACACAATGTATGAAAGGTTTGTAAATCGTTTTTAAAAGTATGAGATGGGTGGTGTATTATATTATATTATATAAGTATTATAGAGCGCGGTGGCTCGGTGGTTAGCACTGTTGCCTCACAGCAAGAAGGTCTTGGGTTCATTCCCCACCTGACCCGAGGGCGTTTCACAGTGGAGTTTGCATGTTCTCCCCGTGTTTGCGTGGGTTTCCTCCGGGTACTCCGGTTTCCTCCCACAGTCAAAAAACATGCCGGTTAATTGGTGACTCTAAATAGCCCGTAGGTGTGAATGTGAGTGTGAGTTGTTGTCTGTCCCTATATGTCAGCCCTGTGATAGACTGGCGACCTGTCCAGGGTTTATCTCGCCCTGTGTCCGCTGGGATAAGCTCCAGTCCCCCCCGTGACCCTGTACAGGATAAGCGGTAAAGTTAATGGATGGATGCATGGAGATGGGTGGTTAGGTCCATTGTTACCCAGGACAGTGACTGAGGCCCTGGCTGATCCTGTGATCACGTCCTCTGGGAGTTTCAGCTCCAGCTCCTCTGTCAACGCCTCTCCTCCTGGGCACACAGAGACAACAGGACCATCAGCTAGAGATGATGAACAGATTCAGATAGATATTTAAAGTGTGGTGACACTGACCAGAGGGACACAGTAACCAGCTGTAGGCTTTGCTCTGCTCCGTTCCCTCAGCCTAGCAAAGGGAGAAAAGGGCCAGATTTGAGAAGAACGTTTCTTTCAAACAATGCCTTATGCCTTCATTGATGACTGAGTACCTACCTTCACCATGAGGGAGCGTGTGACCACATCGATGCGTCCTCTGTCTGGAACACTCACTATCTCATTGTCACATGACGCTTGAGATGGCAAAGCCTCCGCACTGAACGTCACATTCACCTTTCCTGAAGATAGATGTAGTTATCATAGAATCAGTCAAACACATTCACCTTCCTGTAGGTAGACACAGACCGAAACGAGCAACTGAATATGAAAATACAGCAGTATTCATAAAATATTTGAGGAAATATGCTGTGTAAATACTGCAGAAATATGTATATGTGTAAATGTATTGCTTTTAGTATTTATTTATTTATGTAAGATTCAACCAAAACAAGAACACTTGTGTACCAAATCATCCAATAAAACTGATATATATCATCATTGTAATAATAAAAAGGAAAAACATATATTTCTTGGACAAACTGTATCATAAGGGTTAAGGTATCCCTGGTTACCCCTGGCTATGTAAACCAGGCTGTCAGTGGTCTCACCCAGAACAGAGGGCTCCATGGTCCAGCTGAAGGTGTTGCGTCCGTTGGCACACAGACAGGAGGAGTCGTGGCCTCCAGAGAGGGGAGTCAGAGTGTAGTCTGAGGAGGGAGCTGGACTCACTCTCACCTGACACACAGAAACACAGGAGACACAACAGAAACAAACATATTGAATTTCTGTTGTTGACACGGAAACTACTACTTCAGAATAAAAAAATAAAAGAACAAATACAACAGCCCGTCATAATTTTACTTTAGATGAATGTAACGTTTATATATATGTATATAAATGCATAATATAAAAAGTCAGCTTCAGCTTTATAATAATTTCAAATGTACGTTTTATTGACGTGTGGAATACCATGATGCATTTGTCCAGGTAGTTGAAGACGGTGGCCTTGAGCTCCAGGCTCTCCCCCCTGATCATGGAGTAAGGCAGGCTGAGCTCCAGGAAGAAGGGTTGGAAGACCTGCAGCTCCAGAGGAGGAGCCAGCCCAAAGCCTCCAGGGGCCAAACAGAAGGCCTTGGTAACCCACGTGGTGATGGTGTCTGGGACTGTGAGGGGCACGTCAGCCAAGCCAGAGTTTCTAGAGACACACACACAGGAATTTTACTAAGTTAAAACAAAACAGATATTGACACAATGTAATACAAACAAACACAACTCAAACGCAACAGTTAATCTCAAAGAAAGACTCAAGTAGAGAGCTAGAGAGGTAAACTGAATGACTCGGTAAACTGAATGACTCGGTAAACTGTATTTCTCAAACTAACTACACTAAGACGAGGTTGGCAATTCTCTGAAAAGGCAGAAAAACTCTATTTTGGTCCCTGCCAAAGGAAACAACTCTAAAGCTTAGTTTTAGACTGGGCAGTAAAGAAAAAAAGGAAAAGAAGAAAAAGAAGAGGAAATAGAGGAAGAAGAAGGAGAAGAAGAAGAGAAGAAAATTACATTATCATTATTATTTATTGTGCCAAATTATTTCTTCATTACAAAAATATTTTGAATAGAGATGTTAATCTTCAGTAAGAACTTAATTGATCAAGAGTTTCAAATTGAACATTAAATTGAACAGTCTGGTCTTTTGGTTGAAATTCGGCGTGTGTGTACTCATGTCCGATATATGTGTTCTTTGCCTTTAAGAAGCATTTGTTTATAAGTGATGTCATCACATTGCTGCTAGGAGACGTCAGTTGTCTTTAAGGCTAAAGACAATCTCTGTAGTGATGGGAACCTCGGCTCTTTTGGGTGAGCCGGTTCATTTGGCTCTGTTCAACAAAAGGAGCCGGTTCATTTGGCTCTCATTTGGCTCTTTGTTCAGTTATTTGTGCCTGCTATGCTAGCACTGCGAAGGCACATTAAAGCAGTTGGTGTTGGTTTACATTTGCTAACCCTTAACTATCATATTACATAGCCAACATGATAAAACAAGTATATTGATCAATCAAATAATGACTAGATAATCACTCCTGTGCGAATTTGTATAATAGGCGTAATTACTATTAATTTTGGCTATATGCTATTTTAAATTGTTTAAAAAAGAAAAACAAATGCATGAATTTTTCAGCGAGATCTGGTTTGAATTACTTTTTTTAGACAGCTAACCAGTTAGGCCTATGTGATTTCCTATAAAAAACAAATTAGTTGAAAATGTCTTTATTGGCTTGTGTAAAACTGTCACGTCGATTGGGCTTACGCAATACATTTGATTGGTTGTTGGCATGTCAGTCACTGAGGCTGTTCAGGGGTTGTCACTTGACAGTCTGGGGAACAAGGCAGAGAATCTTACTTTTGAGCCGTGCTACAAAACATTTTTTTTAATCAAATCAAATTTCAAGTTTTCCCTACGTTCACTGAAAAGAGCCGTTCAAAAAGAGCCGTTCGTTCGTGAACGACCCATCATTAAATCTCAGCCTGATTCCCATGTTGATTGTACACATGTTTTTTCAGTTTTAACCTGCCTCCAGTGAATCAATAAACAAAGTTAGACAGTCCCTCTTCTTCGGTGTGGTTATTTGACGAGGAGTTATGTCTGCCAATTTAAGCAGGGCGCATAAGAGTGACAATTAAATTATTGAGGTGTATGTGGGATGTTATCTTCAAATCGAAGACGGTGAGCTGTTTAACATGATTCGAAGCCATAACAAAGTCTAATGAAAATCACACACAAAAATGCTCAAACAGTTCATTGTGTCATCTAAGTTTTATTTTGTTTGGATACAGACAAAATAGTACTGAATATCTACTTTTATTTCAAAGCCCACTCTAAATATAGTACTCAGTTGACAATTTCTTAGTATATTATTATAATCGCGCGGCGATTTAGGCAAATTGGTGACGCACAGAAACATCGGCCACTGCCATATAAATGCGCTGTTAGAATTTGGGAGGACTCAACAAGGTCAACAGTGAGCTACGCTTTCCCAGATCCATATAACACATATTTTTGTGAAATCTAAATTTGGCTTTCAGCAGAAACGTTTAATCTCTTTCTACTCTAACACAGAAGTATAAACCAAGCTTTAGATTGTTTGCTCACTAACATGGAATTCTGTATGTAGACGATACCTCTGCCTTAATGCTCTCTCCTTCCTAACTAAGCCTTAGATTGTTCGCTAACTCAGCTAACGTGAAGGACGATACTACATTTCAGGACAGTGTTATCCTTTTGATGATGTGGTACAATAGTAACCACTACGTTTCAGGACAGTGTTAACTGATGATGTGGTACAATAGTAACCACTACGTTTCAGGACAGTGTTAACTGATGATGAGGTACAATAGTAACCACTACGTTTCAGGACAGTGTTAACTGATGATGAGGTACAATAGTAACCACTACGTTTCAGGACAGTGTTAACTGATGATGTGCTGGTACAATAGTAACCACTACATTTCAGGATAGTGTTAGTGATGATGTGCTGGTACAATAGTAACCACTACATTTCAGGATAGTGTTAGTGATGATGTGCTGGTACAATAGTAACCACTATGTTTCAGGATAGTGTTAGTGATGATGTGGTACAATAGTAACCACTACGTTTCAGGATAGTGTTAGTGATGATGTGCTGGTACAATAGTAACCACTACGTTTCAGGATAGTGTTAGTGATGATGTGCTGGTACAATAGTAACCACTACGTTTCAGGATAGTGTTAGTGATGATGTGCTACGTTTCAGGATAGTGTTATCCTACTGATGATGTGGTATAATAGTAACCACTATGTTTCAGGTCTCCACTGAGCTCCTTACCCGACATACACCAGGTCCCAAATCCAGGTCTCAGGGAAGAAAGTGCGCACCGTCTGGATGGGAGGAGGAGGAGGAGGAGCAGCAGCAACACCACCACTGAAACCGCGCTCTCCCATTTTGGGGCCCGCCATGCTGTACATCACTTCAGGGTGGGACATCCTGTTGTTCACCATAACTGAAATCAACAGAGACTAGCTATTGTTGGTCTTTACAGGAAAACAACTGTAGAAATGTAAAAGTCAAGTTTTACTTGTCAAATTTTTATATTGTACTGTAAATATTGTAACACATTTTTATTATTTGCTTATTTCCATTTTCTTTATGTTCGTTTATTGTTGTAAATATATATTCTGCCTTTAAACATGGCAATGCTGGAAAAGAGACCTATTCTCAGTCTCTATAAATACACCCAAAAAAAAAACTTGAAATAATTATAATCCTTAATTTCACTTTTTTAATTTCAGACCTGCTTCTTGGTGTTTTGTACTAATACAGTATGTTATTATATAAGAAGTCGTTTTTGATAATTTTGTGTTTAGTCAACACACTGCGTAAGAAAAAAAGGAGGAACCAATAAGTAATATTACATTGTTTGTGGTATTCTTGTCCCTTGAACTGTAAACAGGATGGCTCTCTGATCACCAGGTTGGTGGCCATCTTCAGTCCCAGCCCCTAGATGAAGACAAGCAACACTGATTTAATGACAGCATTACATTATCTATGTATGTGATACTTTCTGGTATATAGCATATTATTAATGTAATTAGTTTAGACAACAACATCAAAGACAGCAAACACATGAACAAAGGAATGCACCTTTAAAACTGAGAAGGCATCTTTACTGTCTCCAGTGGGTCTGGGTCGTCGTCTAGGGGGGATCCAGACAGACCTCCTAGGCCTCACATGCAAACATCCAACAGGGTCTTCCACATTCCAAGAAACAGAGTCAAACTTCTTGATAGGCAGCAAAGAAAATATCTGGAATAAATTTGCAATAGAAAGTTAGGCTCAACTTATTTTGCACTTTAAAAGTCCTTATAGGTATTATACTATGGCTGTGAATCCCACATAAATAGAGCTTAAAAAGTTAGCAAAAACACTGCGAGGTTTGGGATCCTTGACTAATTTAATTGAACATTTTCAACTTTCACGTGCTTCATGAGTTTCTGTTGTGACTATAATTCAGTTTACTACATCACTGATTTTATACACCAATATTATATTTTATCTCTTTAATCTTTGATCTTGGGAACATACTCTGTTGGTCATCCTATCCCAGAGAGTTTCTTTAACCTATTATATCTGCTGGTCATCCTATTATATCTGCTGGTCATCCTATCTCAGAGTATCCTTTTAATCTATGATATATGCTGGTCATCCTATCCCAGAGTATCCTTAATCTATGATATCTGCTGGTCATCCTATCTCTTTAATCTATGATATCTGATGGTCATCCTATCCCAGAGTATCTCTTTAGTCTATGATATCTGCTGGTCATCCTATCCCAGAGTATCTCTTATGATATCTGCTGGTCATCCTATCCCAGAGTATCTCTTTAAAGCTGCAGTGAGTGGGAGCTGTCACCTTGTCCTCATCCAGCTTGTTGTCCGGCTCCATGATGAGAACACTCTGGTCCACAGCGCTGAGGCCACACAGGGAGCCTGGCTGAGCCGTCAGCTGCAGGCTGCTCTCCTCTCCTGGAACCGCAGAGGAGGGAGAGAACGCAACCTTCACCTGTGACACAAACGCACCCTCATGTAAAACATGTTAGAAAAACAATATTAACAAACGTTGAGAGTTGAAACTTCCAAAATTAAAACACATTATTTTATAAAACTGCCCCTCAGAAAATATCACGATGTGATAGCTCTTGTCATTTGCCACAAAGAGACTGCTTGTTCCTGTATCTAAACCATTTCAATCTGATCATTTCATAAGGTAACCTATTTACCTTATGCTTGAAGCATTTCTCTGTGTCAAAGTCCCTGCTGTGAGCGATGACAGTCTCACTGGGCAGGACAGCGTAGACCAGCACCTGGACCAAGGGAGCCATCTCTGGTGACATCTCCAGCTTCAACGACAGCTCTCCCTCAGTGACTGACGACAACAACCACAAGAACATCAGTACAACGGTAACATAGCAACCACATCATACCATGTCAATACGGAACAAAAACATCACCAAACATCAATATAAACAATGAAACCACAACAATACAATCAATAACTGCACAATACAAATAGTATGTTAACAGATAAAACAACATTACAGCAATAAAAACAATAACAATCACATTAAATATGTCATGAACAAGAACATGACAAGATCATGTAGGCTCTGCCTGTGTACCTGGACTGTCTGGTATTTGAACCTGTGTGATTCCATGCTTGACAATCGCTCCTCTGGATAAAAACTTGAGGAAAGGAGAAATAACAGGAATAGTATGAGAAAAGAAGAGGAGAAATAACAGGAATAGTGTGAGAAAAGAAGAGGAGAAATAACAGGAATAGTATGAGAAAAGAAGAGGGTAAATAACAGGAATAATTTAGAATGCTTTTTCCCTGGTTGTTTGTTGCCTGGATATGGGGCTCTGCCAGAGTCTAATAAGATGTATCCATTCTATGTTATAATTCTGTGTTACCAGGTGGAACAGGTGTCCTGATCCCTTGGTCTCTCCCACGATGGTGTACAGGACACTAAAGTCCACTTCTCCCTCACATGGCAGACGCCCATCTCTCTTCTTCACCTCCAACAAGCTGACAGTTTTATCAAAAGCTGTTGTAGGTAGGACCAGGGACAGTGTGTGTGTTCCTGACTCATAGTAAGGACTTCCATATGAGTAGGAACTCTCCTCAGGGGTGAAACTAGCCTGGAAAAAAAACATGAAAAGGAGCAAATGTTTTTGGGACATTTATGATACAAAAAAATGTCATATTTACAGTAAATACACAGGCAAATAGAGTGACAATGATTTGCTAGTTTAAATCAATCATAGGTAAAAGTCACCAGATTTGCTCTTGTGGCTGGGAAAAGGTAACAACTGTAAGGGGCCTGAGAATACACCAAAGTAAGAAAGGGTGCCTAAGTAGGAAGAAGCAGGAGCATCGCATTGACCTGTACTTTTTAAGAAGTCAAGCAAGTAAGTTGAATGAAGGCCAGTGGCTGAACACAAACCAAAGTCTGTAAGCCATCAACAACTCCAGCACTGAGGCGGCACAGACAAGCACCGAAAGACAAGAGGATAAGGTGGTAGAGCCCAATCAGGCACAAAAAACCTCCAAGGAGAAGATCAGCGACCAAAAACCAAAAGTAAAGTGGCCGTAAATTAACATAGACCTAAAAAAGACACTTGGTCAAATTAGAGCAGATATGTCAAATTAACCAAACATCTGGGATGGAGGGTGCCCACTTGAAAATCCTAATGACATATCTGCTCTCAACCAAAATCCATTCTAAAATATTGTCTTTTCAAGTGCTCATCTTTGAGTATGGCATAATGAATATTATAACATTCTATCCTGTGTATATTGAAATAAAAAGATGTGTTTTCCTAGCTGTGTTTGCTGTATGCACTATTTACATGGGTAAATGTATTACAAATGTAAATGTATTGTTATGCAATGTAATTTGATGCTTACCCTAAGTTTAATGTCCTCTTTAGGGAAAGTGGAGGTGTTGAGGGAGAAGCTGGCGATGCCCTGGTGGTCTGTGGTCAGGTTCTGGAGATGGCGGGGAGACCACCTCTGACCCTCAAGCAGAAATACCGGCTTGTCAGCAATGGGGGTGTCATTGAAGTGGAGTGCTTTCAGCTGTAACAGGAGGCAAAGTGTGACGCTATGGAACAGCCTCACACCAGTCAGCAGAGAAAACGCACGGGTGCCTAATTATTGGATTATGTGTGTCACCTGTGGGGCTATTTGGGGCTGGTTCTATTGGTTGTCACATTGTATATATATCGCACTAAATTGGTGTTGTCCTTGTGCTGTCATTGTATTGTGCTCACAATTAAAACCTTATCATTGATTTACGTTCTCTCGCCGTCTGTTTATTGGATTACTGCAAGTGGATTTATTATCGCTACCTCTCAAGCCTACTATTGTGACACAAAGACACAACTTTAGATTAGTATGACACATCCTAGGTTTGTATGTGCTTAAAATGTGAACTAAAGCAGCTTCTCTAAACAGCTCATGAACAACCCGTCTGGGTCCTTTATGTGGAACACTTTACTTACTTTGCCCTCAATGACTGATCCATGTTCATATATCTTGGGAATTTCAATAAACTCAGTCTTTCCGATGACATTAGAGAGAGCTATAGATTTTTCTTGGGACTGTTGGATTTCTGAAATAAGGAAACAAAATGACACAAAACCAAACACTAAAAATATCGG
>JAPMUY010000275.1:142500-144052 GCA_026901105.3 Galaxias olidus | reverse complement strand
GTATGCGCGCGTGTGTGTGTGTGTGTGTGGGGTGTGTATGTGTATGTTTGTATGCGTGTGTTTGACCTGCCTGCTCCTCTGCTTCTCTTTCTATTCAAACCTGTCAGTGTCCGCCCGGGCCGAGAGTGAAATATCAATTTCATTCCACCCTCCCAATCATGCATTTGCATATTCATGACAGACTTTTTGAATTTAACCTGCCAGGGTCTCCACACTGTTGATGTTTCAAATATGTACTATATGCTGAGACTGGGAGATAAGCAGATAACATCATAATCCAGTTGGGATATTTTTCATTAGGCTAGTACTAGCGTCTGTGGCCAGGCTTCAGTTTACACTGCTTAATAGATCCATACAAAGTATGAGTGTAGCTAACGGTGAAATCACATAGCTAATTTGATCTGGATATAATGACTAACATCAAGTTTGATTGACTGTGGATATGGATTATTGCCTTAGCATTACACGCTGGTTTGACTTTCAATGCACACACAATCTGTCTGTATACAGGAAGTCACTAGATACCTTCCTGTCCCTAGTGAACATGAACAATATATCCTTTTCATTTCTCTCTGGACATACAATGCCCGGTAACTTCCTGTGTGTTAGGGAGTGGTTTAGTAGTGGGCATTTAGAAACTGACAAGGTCGACGGCGGTGCGTGTGACCATGAGAAACACATCCATTGTGTAGTCAGTCACCTCGACCCCCCCCCCCTCCCCACCTCCTCTTAGTATTAAGCTGTAGCTCACTGTACTCTCTATGAACCTCCGATGGATGTTTTTAAATGGACTCTCCTACAATGCAGGACACAGCAGTGCACTGCATCCATTTGAACCGTGCACTCGCGGTATTAATGCACTACGTTTGCTTGTAAAAAAAAAAAAAAAAATCTCGTCATCTCTTCCAGCGGCTAGACAGCAGGTGGGGGCCGGTGGGGGCCGGTGGGGGCCGGGGTCCTTACCAGGATGTGATGAGGTACTGGGCCAGGTTGATGGCCACCGGCGTGCCCGTGATGGTGACGTGGCGGTCGCTGGTGCTGTCCAGCTGACTGCCGATCTTGATCTGGGCGCCCGACACCTGGCGGATCTCGTTGATCTTGGTGCCCTGGCGACCGATGATTGAGCCAATCAGCTGTGAGGGGGGAAGAGGGAGAACACAGGGGAAGGGTTGTTGAGGAGGACGACGCGGTTCCGACGTGCGGCGTGACTTTTCTGCGGCGTGCAGAGGTATACACACCTCTTAGCGGCGCAGAAACACTCGCGCACACACAAACACACGCTAACGCAACACACATCCAGAAACACAAACACATAGTAGATGCACAGGTGTGATAGACATAATTTCTCTTTTACACACACACAAACACACACACACACACACACACACACACACACACACGCACGTAAACGGAGCTCATCATGGTGACAGGATAAAGGGTTTTGAATGACTGAAGGTGGGAGATGTGATCGGATGCTCATCAGGTCAGCCCCGTCCAGCGACAGAGACACTTCTCAGAGCCGTCGGCCGGAGAGTGATGGAGAGACGGACAA
>JAPMUY010000275.1:130000-137500 GCA_026901105.3 Galaxias olidus | reverse complement strand
CAGTCCCAAGGCCCAGGCAGACAGACAGAAAGACGGACAGGCAGAAACACACACACACACACACACACACACACACACAGAGCAACAGAGAGAAACAGACAGCAGCAGCTAAAACCTAAGCCCCTAAGTCCCTGAAGAGGACGCTACATCTACACCTCGGTATGTCTCTCTTCTCCATAAGCCCCTTCCAGCCTGCGTCTCCCTCTGCCTCGCACGCCGCTCTCTACGTCTCCCTGTCTGTCTCCGTGCCCTTGTCTGTCTCGCTGCTGGCCTGCCTGCCTCCCTGGGTGTGTCTGTCTGTCTGTGTGTCCATCTGTCTCTTATCACATACCACTCCATCTTCCATGGTAACTTTCCAGCCTCTCGACCACATGCCTTCCCAGTTTAGCTGCTGCGAGATAAGGTTAGTGTGAACTACAACACAAAGGAACACACACAGGCACACTAGCTATCTATATCTAGCTATCTATATGCCAGGCACATGGCTAACCGTGTGCTAGCAGCTTTTATTGTCAAGTCGTGTGGCAACAACAACAACAACAACAACAGCAAAATGCACTCGTCGGCCATCAGCGCCGTGTAAAGAATGCCAAACGTTCTAAAGCGACGCTGAGCAAAGCGCAGCACGGCTCAGCCCAGCACAGCTCAGCACAGCTCAGCTCAGCACAGGTCTCTTTGATCTCTTTCAGCTCAATGGTGTCTCTCTTGCTGGAGTAAATCGACTTGGTATTGTTACAACGAGGGTGAGTGTGGTTGTTGATTGCTATCTACTTCTAACAGGGAGTAGGTACACTGAATCAGGCAGGCTAAGCCTCCTAGACAGGCTGCTATCACGGCCTTCACTTCACTCCAGGAGTGCCTCTCTTTTCTCGTTCTCTGTAAACTACACTTTACTTCACTGACCTGAATGTGCTATATCTATTTTCGTAAAGAAAAGATTTATCAAACACCTTAAGTGCTTATTATTTCACTAAGTACCTTCTCTAAAAATGCACAGTTTCCAAAATCATCTTTTCCAAATCTTGACGTGTTATTTTCAAGGAATTAATTACTTTAAAAATATGTATATATATTTCCAAATCCCTTCTCCACGCCAACTGGTCACTGATCCCCAGGGACGATAGGTCATACCTCAGGTTAAAGGTTAAAGGTCATATTTCATATACTCACTTGCTGCAGATCCATCCCACCTTGTGACATGGAGAAGAGTGGGTGGGATCCAAAATCTGAGGCATCAAACACCTGAAGCAACACAACACAAACGCAAGCACATTTAATAGAGACGATCTTAGGTGCTTTTCTGTGATCTCTGGAGGCCTACATAAACAGCGCCCCCTGTGGTAGAGTGGCATGCTGTGCCACTGGGACGTATCCCACTCTTGTTGTTGTTTATATTGTCTTCTAATTGTGTCACCACAACAAGGGGGGATGGGGGGCGGGGGGATGTTGGGGACAACATGGGTTCAAATCTCTTCTCACACCATCGTCCTAATAAACCAATTAGCTATATCTGTCGGGATGATCCCTGAAACACATATTTGATCCAAGGTGATGTAAACATGTTTTTTTTTTTTTTTTTATATTAATTAACAGCTGCTTAAGCTGATGGGAAAAGCGCAGTCGGTTGAGACGCTAATGAAATCAAAAGCATTGACGTGATGGCGCCGATACAATGGCACGTTCACGGGAACTCAAAAGTGGTGCGCGCTCGACTCATCAGACCGAAAACATCCATTTTGGGTCTCGTCACAGCTTATCCTGTGCCGTGGAATCCACTCTGAGCCCGTAGAAAGAGTGCCGAGGCTGGTGAATATTCATGAGGCTGATTGATCTTGATCCTACCAACGCTATGCGAGTGTGAGGCTCGGAACTAATGAATAGTCACAGTGTGTTATGAATAAACATCGGTTGGCTTTAGTTATTCTTTGAATGCTACACACTCGCGCACCTACACACAGTAAAGAAACACACACACAGACACGTTAACAAACACATCCACTCTGCGCAGTATTACACAGACACGATGCGCGCACGTGCGCACACGCACACACACACTGACACACACACACACACACACACACACACACACACACACACACACACACACACAGGTTCCTTTGGTCTTTTGTAGATGGATGTTGATGGAGGCAGTGATCCAGACTACATGACACATCAAATGGATGCTTAGTAGTGCAGATAATGGCAAATGGCAACCACGACGAAGTATTGTGTGTGTGAGTGTGTGTGTGTGTGTGTGTGTGTGTGTGTGTGTGTGTGTGTGTGTGTGTGTGTGAGTGGGTGTGTGTGAGTGTGTGTGTGTGTGTGTGAGTGTGTGTGTGTGTGTGTGTGTGTGTGTGTGTGTGTGTGTGTGTGTGTGTGTGTGTGTGTGTGTGTGTGTGTGTGTGTGTGCGCGCCAGCCTGCGCACGGCGGTTTGGGTAGCAATCAAATGAATGCAGAGAGAATGACGATGCAATTTTTGAGTCATATCTCAATTTTACTGCAGCAAGCTCAAATATAAACCTGTTGAACTGTTTATTGGAACAGAATTTAATAAATCGTCACAATGCAATAGCTTGTTCCCAGCCTGTTGCTGCCGCCCTCCCTCCCTCGCTCCCTCGCTCCCTCGCTCCCTCCCTTCCTCCCTCCCCATCATTTGATCTCTTCCCCCTGTTCTCACCTGGTTCCCTGACAGCAGAACGGTGCCGGGACTGGGGCCGGGTCGGTATGGAATGGTAGCCCCCTTGGGAGGAGACTGACAAACAGAGAGAGAAGTCAATAGAAAAGACACGACAAAACACACACGATGAGACGAAGGACGAGGCAGAGGACGGACCGACAAATGATCAAAACTATATGTGAGCATTCAGAAAAGAAGCAGACCGTTCCTATAGAGCATAAGGAGGGGGAAGAGGAAGACGGACGGACGGACGGACGGACGGACACTTTGATTCCGAAAGCTAACGAAGAGGGCGAGGGTCAACGTCCTTCCAGCGAAGAACCGAGGTGCTCAGAATGACAACGAACCGCTAAACCACTTTGATTCCTCCGTGATCTCCTTTCCAAGAGTGGGCCCCTCCTCCTGCTAGCACTGATGAGCCAGGCACACGTGGGTTCATTACAGACGTCGGAACCGTCGACATGTCGGGAGCGCCTCTTAGGTCAACTCGGGGTGGCGGGATCTCATTACATTAGGGCCGCATGGCACATGCTTTTATCCTAAGCGACTTTGAGCGTGTCGCTCAAACTAGGTGGAGTGACCGGAGAGCAACCCACACCATAGGCTACAAGGGCTGCTTGGAAGGACCGGAGTCAGTATGCAGGCCTCGTTTACTTTCCTCTTGAACTACTTCAAACACTGAGGAATCTTAGTTCACTCGTTACAGAGAATGGGCATCGCATTTCGTTTTATAACGAACTGTCTGCATGTGCTTTTGTGTGTGTGTGTGTGTGTGTGTGTGTGTGTCAGATGTCAGATCAAAGCGCTCCTATTATCCACCACACTACTGCTGATGATAACAATCTAATCTAACGGGGCTCCAGCAGGATCAGTGTTGCCACGGTAGGTATGGGGGCCGGGGCCCTCCTGACGAGAGCCTTTTAGGGGCCGAGACACAGCGGCCGCACGCCAACCCGCTCACTGGAGAGAGGCGGCGTCGTCAAACCTCCGGCCCGATGCGTCGATCGCGCGCGGCCTCTCCACAGTCACAGGCTCAGGGCGGGGTGTCTTTTCTGGGGCCCGTGTTGTTACTCTCACCTCCAGGATGACAGTGCAGATGAGTTTGACACACTGGATGATGGCGTCCTGGCTCCCGGATATCGTCACGCCTCTCTCTGTGGAGTTGGGCAGGAGGTCTCCCGCCACCTGCACCTGTGCCCCCGTGGTCTGTCAACACGCAGCACAGGGGTGTTAAGACTAACAGCCAACAGGTCTGAGTGGAACACAAGCTGTCCTCCCTTCCTCTGTTTGTGGGAATGGCTGCTAAATATGCTTGCTCTCTGGTTGTCCACACGAAAGAGGGAGTAAAGAGACTGCAACTAAGAAGTCATAGGTTATGTTACTATGTCATATTAAACTGTGCTCCTGCTACACGTGGCATGTATTCTGCGAGTATAGAAAGTCATGAAGGTGATAGTAATTTTAGTTAAATGTCTTAAATATGGTGGAGTCTAATTAGTCAACGGTTGGACTATCGTAAATTTCAGTTATTATTTTGTCAAAGTGGCCAATCACCTCTCTGATCTCCTTTATCTTGGACCCGCCCTTTCCAATAAGGGAGCCACATTGGCTGGCTGGGATCACCAATCGGAGGGTGACTGGAGGCTTGCTGGTCACCGTCCCATTGGCTACCAGTGCTGTGAGGTCCTGGAAGAAAGAGACAGGATTGGTTAGAGCTTCGCAGAAACTAAGAGGCCTGAATTTAGAGATTCAAAAGATTGTATAATAAATCATTATTAAATATCATTATTGTATTAATGCTATTATATAACCAAATACTTCAATGGCTTCCATCGACCACTGATACGATTGCTAGTGAAACATTATTATTAAATATAGGATTATGAAAGACAATCCTCTGAATAACGGTGGCGTAAAATCTTTGTGTTTTATAAAATGGCTATTCAAAATCATGACTGCTCACCCACCCCGATCTGCCCTCCTGCTTTGTCCCCACCTCACCCTCTCCCCCCACCTCACCCTCCCTACCCACCTCCCACCTCCCACCTCTGGCAGGTCGATGCCCCAGCAGCACGTGAAATGTCATGGTTAATTGAACAAAGTTGGACCAACCCCGGCAAACTCTCTATTGATCTCAATGTGGATTGGACAGACAGATATTTTCGCCGTGGTCAGATGTATTGCTCTCTGTCTCTGTCCCCCCCCCCCCCCCCCCCCCCCCACCCCGTAGTGTAATGGAAAAAAGTAGACTGTTGGGGATTGATTGCTTGAGAGCTCTATGAAAAATTCAAACATCGTACGATATATTCCCCTCTTCAAATTGGTTCTGTCCCCCGTCCAGGCCGAAATTAGACTTATGATAAGCACTTTGCTACATTGGTGAGGTGCGTTCAATTTTTCCCCATTACTTTCCTTTACCTTTAACGTTCAATGAGGAGTTTTTTTCTCCTCTACTAACCCCAAAATCAGACTTTAGCTTTGAAGTTTATTACAGCACAGACTTGTGTTCAATTTTCCAACTGAACTCCTTCCTAACTTATACCCCTTGCTTTTCATCTCCTGCTTTGCTTGTCTGGCAACCCAAACGTAGACACTAGATTGGAAGTTCATCTAGGCTGCCGTTCAATTCCCCTCCCTCCCTCTTTCGTCCTTGTTTTCCCCCTCAGCTCCACTTCTCCGCTGCCTCAGCCAACCAGTCTTTATTGTCCATTAGTTAGAAAAAGCCATCCTGTCTCCCAGCCTCTCCTCTTAATTAAATACGGCCATAAATATTGGCCTAAATCACGAGGCCCCGACGCCGACGGCGGTGCAATCAATTAGCGCGGGGCAGCGCGTCGCTCTCCAGCGCTCGCAAACGTAAATAGCGAGTCACCTGTCCGCCTGTCCGTCAGAGGCTAGCGCCCGGATACGTGATCCGCCTGACGGAGGTCCTCCTAAGTCCCTCGGCCCAATGCACGGCACACACATATTTGCTCGGCGTGAGCCTCTCTCCGAATAGGAATGTGCTAGCGGGCTGCCGCTCTGCAATCAGGGCCAAGCGAGGACGGATGGAGACGGCGGGGTTTTTCATTACGCTCCCCGCGGTTGCGTCCCTCGAGTGAGCGCCGTGGTATGGTAAATAAGGAAGTCTATTTCCTCCCGCCTTTCTGCTCTTAAGAATACACTACAGCGGGCGAGTGTCACTGTTTGGGGGTAATGACTCTGTCTTCTTCTCATTTTCCCTACTCAGTGGGTCACACCATAGTCGTCGTCCCCCCCCCCCCCCCGCCCCCCCAACCTCGCCATTTACATAATACACTTTTTAAATTACCTCTTTCTCAATTTCTATCTCCTTCCTGACTCCCCCCCTCTTCCTTAACGGTGACATTTATCTCTCTCTTTCTCTCTTCCCACCGTCCGCCCTCCCTCTGTCTCTGCTGTGTTTAATCTCCAATTTCTCTTCCGCTCATCTCCATCTCGCCTTACTCCGTCAAGACCAGTGACATTTAGACGCCGCCGCCGTGACTTAATTATAAAATAAGCAATTTGTCTTAAACAGTGCATTCCTCGGAAACCAATCAAGCCACAGCTTATCATCTCAGTATAATCAGCAACAGATCTGTGCTCTCAAAACAATCAACTCCCCCCTTTATTCTCCTCTCCAGCAAATCACCCCCCCATCTTTCTTCTCCTTTACAATCCATGAACAGCTGGACTATCATTTATCCCAAGACAATCACCTCCACCTTATTCTCCTCCTCAACCAATCAACTGGAGCCTGGTTCTCATCCACGGCCTATCAACAACGGCTATACGCTCATCACTGCTCAATCAACAACTAAATCTCTGGCCGATCACTTTCGGTATCATACTCTTCCTCAACGAAACAACTATAGAGTATAATTCTCGAAGGCTCAATTGGCAGCAGGGACGTCTGTGGAGAGATAGGCCTCGCCAACAACGGCGTGTTGTCTGTTAAAGGAGTCATTTGTCCAGATGATCTGTGGTAGACTGGGTGGGTACACTACCACCACAGATTCGTTCAATAACAAAAGAGACGTCTGACAAACCACATTTTTACGCAGGCCATACTGTGGGTAAATATGATGCTGATACTTTCCACTCCATCTCTCATCAAAATTACATAAGGATGTAGTCTGTCATTATTTTTAATTTAAAAAGTTTATGCATTTAGCCAACATTATGATTTAGCCCGTTCCCTCCGGTAATCACGGACTAAATTCTCATCCACGGGTAAATTACCTCTTAACTGCCTTCTGCTGTAGGCAATTCACAACGCTAGAACACGAGCATATCTAAACGGAAACATCCATTTCCAGAGGAAGACCAGGGGCAGAGGAAGACGTCACTTTGACAGCTGTTACCCAGGTATCACCAAATTGATTTCCAGGTGTTATAGTAGCTTGTTAGCCTGTGGCTAACTGTGTTCAGTAGACTACCATCCGTTCAAGGCTATTTTAATATTTCAAACCCCCCAACTTGCAGAGAGCCAGATCCCAGAATCCCAGATCCCAAAATGTCCTTGCTGAAAGGTATAGATTCCCCATTCGGTCAGATCTAGACTCTAGGCCGGAGGCTTGCCTCGGGATAGCCGCGCCTTTCTCTTTCTCAAACTGCGGTTCTGTATGTGTGTGTGACAGTATGTAAGTGTGTGTGTGTGTGTGTGTGTGTGTGTCAAAGATAACGTGTGTGTCTGTGTGTGTGTGTGTGTGTGTGTGTGCATGCATATGCATGCCTGTCAGAGAGTCGGCGTGTGTGTATAACCTATAGACCGTCCGGAGATTCCCCCAGCCTTGCCTTTACGAGAGAGTCAACAATAGCT
>JAPMUY010000275.1:115000-122500 GCA_026901105.3 Galaxias olidus | reverse complement strand
CACACTGGGGGACCACACATGTTAATACTCTCTGACAGTACTCCTGATTAAGCTCTCCTCATTTAAATCAAGGAAACGGTTCAAAGAGGAAGCTTTCAGTTGGAAATCATCGTCGCAGGAGGAAAGTGCTTTCACTCCCGTTCTACCCCAAGAATAAATCCTTATCAACACGTATTCAGATAATTGTAAAAGGTATTATCTGGGGAACGTAGTCGTAGAACACGATTTGACTTTCGAGAAAAAAAGAAAACGGAGGAAGCTATAATTTATTAGTGATGTTTGATGGTTGGTGGTTCTCTTGTCCGCGGGGCAGGCAGGGCCACACGTCCACACGATTATAAGACGCTCTCAGCGGCTCACCGCTCGCTCTCTCTGGACCGAAGCAGAGTGAACACGCTGTGGATTAGGGACTGAAGGAGTGAGGAGGAGGAGGAAGAGGAGGAGGGGGGGGCTCTTCTGAGATGACGGGGCTGGAGCGAAGGGGACTGGAGAGGAGGCGGACGGACGGACGGTCGGACGGACGGAGGGGTGTACAGACAGGACAGACGGACAGAGAGGTCAGGACAGGACAGGGAAGGTCACTGTGGAGGGAGCATGAATGGGAGCCCGGCTAGAGAGTGATGGAGGTGTTCATCATGCGGCCAGGGGGGCCTGTCTGAGAGGCGGGACGGAGGACCACGTCCATTATAACCTCAGGCCAAGGGTGAAGGCTGTCAGTATGGGTCTGCGTGGCTATCATGTCTGTGTGTGCGCGCGTGTGTGTGTGTGTGTGTGTGTGTGTGTGTGTGTGTGTGTGTGTGTGTGTGAGTGTGTGTGTGTGTGTGTGTGTGTGTGTGTGTGTGTGTGTGTGTGTGTGTGTGTGTGTGTGTGCGTGCGTGCGCCCTTCAGTGCCGGCAATGCAATTCCTTTCAGGTCCGAGCGGAGCTTGATCTCAATGCGAGGGAAGATGAATTATTAAAATGCTTTCAGATGGTTCCGCAGAGGATGAGCGTTGCATTCAAACCCTCCATCCTTACATCCGTTTGCCCCCCCCTCCCCCCCTCCTAGCACTACCGTGCATTCACACACACGTGCAAGGATATACACGCGCATATACTGTGTGCATACATACCCACAAACACACAGACTTAAATATATGCATGCACATGAATGTGCTTTTGAGTATGGTATTTCATGCATAACCATGACACATACATGCAGCACACTCACATTAACACCCCCGAGCATAATTACATAAACATGCAGACCCACATAAGACAGCCGGACGGAGGGACAAAAGCAGACACACACAAGCATACCACACTCACACTCACACAGACAACCAGACAGAGAGGGGCAGAAGCAAACAAACACACACACACACACACACACACACACACACACACACACACACACACACACAAAACACACACACACACACACACACACACACACACACACACACACACATCACACACACTCTCTCTCACACACACACACACACACACACACACACACACACACACACACACGCACACACACACACAGACAGACAACCAGACTCTTCCTCTCTCTCTCAGACACACACACACACACACACACACACACACACACACACACTAACAGACATACAGGAGAGTTGTTGTGCTCAGGTGTGTCTGATCCACAGCCCTGTCCCCCAGGGTCCCTCTGCTCAAAGTATTCGAGTCACACGGCCATCACAACTGCTCCTCTCTGTGCGTCTGTGAGCACCGATGACTGGCTGGTCCTGAGGATCTAGTCGAAAACAAGGAGCTCTTTTCTTTGAAAAGTTTCATAGAACTGCGGGCAAGTTGGACTCCACTTGTCATATTAGAGTATCCCCTAAAGTCGACTGTACGCAGCTCAAGCACATCCTGTGTTTTGTCAAAATGTCCTTCTGACATTCTACTTTGTATGTCCCTAGAATTTTAAACAGCTACAGCGTGAGACACAGAACTCAAGTCACTGACAAGCCAATAGAACATACACTATGCAATTATACATTTAAATGAATAGCCGATGCATTTACAGTAGGCCTACAGTAAATTAGTTTCACATGATATACATTTTCTACAAAAATAAGTAAGAAAAACGCTTCATCAAAGTCCTTTTCAAATATTAGAATTTGTATAATGTCTATGCCATTTTTACTATGACCTATTGACCCATCCCTCAATATGACACTGTCATTGATTCTATCTATACGCAATTTAATCATAATTTATATCCCCCCAAAATAAAGTTTCTGGGTATACATTGACAGAAAAGGGATGCCTGTCTAAACTGCTGAAACCGTTTCCTGGTTTTGCGGCATTTCATTTACAACCCTAGCCACTACATGAGTCCCTGTGAGCCATGAATCATTGCATGACTCAGAGGTTTGATGGCTTGTGATTGGTGAGTTCATTTCTACAGCTGATTGTAGGAAACCGCCGCCTGCCTGTTTAAATCACAGCGCAGGACGCTAGTCCAACCTCACGTGAAGGACAGGACCGCTCAACGAGGTGACGAATATGTTTGCCTTTGTGCGGACCAATGGCGCAAACTTTACTTGATAGTAAAGAAGAGATAACGTATTATTCTCTATTAATAATTGTTTCTATTTAAACGTTTTTAGCTCCAAAAAACCCGTAAATGAGCGTGTAAAGAGAAAACTGGAGAATTTGTTTGTCTTGTTCTCGGAACATAAGATTTAAATGAACAGAGATGAAAACACAGTCCACACTGACTCGAGCTGCGCCTGAACACCTCCAGCTGTGCCCTAATCAAACAAACAAAAATAACAGCATTTGTGTTCGGGGACGAGCTTGGCCTCTGGGCGTAATGACAACCTGATGTCACGGCATAAAGTGGCGTGTTCGCACAGATGAGTAACAGGACGAGAGATATAGAGAGAGAGAGAGAGAGAGAGAGAGAGAGAGAGAGAGAGAGAGAGAGAGAGAGAGAGAGAGAGAGAGAGAGAGAGAGAGAGAGAGAGATAGATATATAGAGAGAGAGAGAGAGAGATAGAGAGAGAGATAGATAGAGAGAGAGAGAGAGAGAGAGAGATATATATAGGATAGAGAGAGAGATATAGAGAGAGAGAGAGAGAGAGAGAGAGAGAGAGCGGGGTGGATGAGGAAGCTAGTCAAGCAGAGAGTGAGCGGGGAAGAGAGAGATGGCCTTGTGTGTGGTGTGTGTGTGTGTGTGTGTCCAACATCTAAGCCAGGATGACATCAGTGTGGGCCTAAGATTGTGTGTGAAAAACAGAAAGAGACAACGAGGATGTTCAGGTTAATTTGCAGTGTGCGTCCCTAAACCAAGGTTGTCTGCCTATGTGAATGAACACAAAAAATCTAAAAACAGGCCGAGGAAATGCATGTGTGTTCATCATCACTAAGCCAGGGTGAATACAGTGTGTTTACGATGGTGTGTGAGAAACAGAGAGACAAAGGAAGGGTTGTGTGTGCATTGTTTGTCCCTGTTGTGTGTTTGTATCTTGCCTAAGCCAGGGTGACTCTTATTGTGTGTGTGTGTGTGTGTGTGTGTGTGTGTGTGTGTGTGTGTGTGTGTGTGTGTGTGTGTGTGTGTGTGTGTGTGTGTGTGTGTGTGTGTGTGTGTGTGTGTGTGTGTGTGTGTGTGTGTGTGTGTGTGAATGTCATGACCGGGTGAGGGTGACACCAACCTTTAGTTAAAGCCCATAGAGAAGAGGGGGAAGGGGAGAAGAAGGGGAAGAAAAGGAAGGCAGAAAAAGAGAGAGAGCCATCGGCCTGTTATGTACTGTCAGGATGAGCGCATGACATCATGACTGAAAGAGAAGAAGAAACAGAGCCTGAGAGAGAGAGAGTGAGAGAGAGAGAGAGAGAGAGAAAATGGGAGAGAGTGAGAGAAAAAAGAGAGATAAATTGAAAGAAAGAGAGAGGGATAATTCCTGGATAAAGCAAACATTTCTCATGGGACCTGCCATGGTGCCAGCTCTGTTGATGATCACAGTAATTACATAGACAGGCTAACGCTAGATTACTAGCGAAGGAGCTGAAACCAGCGGCGAATAGGGGCTCTAATTCTAGGATACAAAAGCTAGCACAGGAACTAGCCTTTTATAGAGATTTTAAACAAAGCAGAATGCTAACAATATAACAAGAACTAAGTATTATTTAGGGGAACTAAGGCTACGCTGCTAATGCTAGCAGAGGAACTGGACAAGAACGTCACAAGCAAGGCTACTAATTGTATACTCGAAAACATTACAATTTTATTTGTATTCTTCTATCGGACACGCACCTATAATAGAAACGTGAATACAGTTCCACAGGATTTCAATTTACGTAGCCTATGCCATTTTGTTGAGTAATGTCCATTGTATCGCTGTTAGTCGCTGGGTATATGAAGGTTGTTTTAACATTTACATATCCCTGTCATAAGATCAGACGCTGAGTTAAAAGTGTGTGTGTGTGTGTGTGTGTGTGGCAGGTCACTGGCAGTGACCTTGGTCATTCTAGGATGTCCTGCCAGTAGAGATTTATAGGTCGGCCTGTCATGCTGAGTGTTTGTGTGCGTGTTTGTGAGTGTGTGTGTGTGTGTGTGTGTGTGTGTGTGTGTGTGTGCTTTGTGTTTGATTGTTTGTGTGAAGCAAATGCCAGAGACTAAACAATATAATGCTGGCATCACACAAATAAACACACACACACACACACACACACACACACACACACACACACACACACACACACACACACACACACACACACACAGCACACACACACACAGACATGCGCTGCCTGCAGACCGACACGCTTGCCAGGACCATTTTAACACCGGCTTACATTTGTGACACACACACACACACACACACACACACACACACACACACACACACACACACACACACACACACACACACACACACACACACACACATCCATACACATACCGGCCCAAACACAACAGACACACAATTAGGTGTGACTTTGATACAATCAAATGCTCCATTGCAACTGGAAAAGTACAAAAGACAATGCAGAGGATCATGGTAAACCTGTGTTAGCTGGTGTTAAACAATACTCACACACACACACACACACGCACGCACGTACGCACGCCTTGAAACCGGCAATTTTAACCAGCCGTTAAGTAGTTTCATCTGTGTTATGAGTGCCTGTGTAATATAATTTGTTGTGAATGCATTTTTGTCCCGAGCAGAAAGGTGTTTTTATGGCTATGATGAACCTGGCCATCTTGTTACAAAGGTCAACGAAAAACCCATTCAAGCTGTTGACCTATAAATGATATCCTGTATATAATCACAGATCTGCTAAGACATATTTGTCTGGTATTTTCTTATTCACCAGTCAGCACGTGCCATTTCACTTAGGTGGTCTGCCTGGGAGTTGACTACACAGCATGCAGGGGGAAACCTTGATTCTATGGCGCGGGGATTATTCAAATAGTGCTGCCTCGGAGGCTGACGGCGTTTTGAATACCCAGGCAGAATATGCATAGTAGGCCAGAGCAGCCGAGACTTCAGCGACTGAGAGGTCCCGCCACAAACAGCTCCGGTGAGTCCTCCACGATCTCCTCCCCGAACACCGCGGCAGGCACCGCGTTTGGTCTCCAAACAAACGTTCAGACGCCTCAGTGTGGATTTTATATGTCCTAATTCTCTCTGGGTCGTCAAACTGAACGGTGGACTGTTCATCTCGACGAACCTTAGACCCGACGACGGTTGGGAGGTTTTCTAAAAAAGAGACGTGTGTGTATCGGATGCCTTCCCTTTGCTGACCTATGAACCCACAGAAGGCGGGTACTTTAAAACACACTGATTTAGGGTCAGGGCCAATTTAGAGTCAGGCCAGAATAACGATCGTGTTGACCCCTGATTCGATGATGAAGAGTAGGCCTGTGTTATAACGCCCTGACAGATGATGAAGAGTAGGCCTGTGTTCTAACACCCTGACAGATGATGAAGAGTAGGCCTGTGTTCTAACACCCTGACAGATGAAGAAGAGTAGGCCTGTGTTATAACACCCTGACAGATGAAGAAGAGTAGGCCTGTGTTATAACACCCTGACAGATGAAGAAGAGTAGGCCTGTGTTATAACATCCTGACATATGAGGAAGAGTAGGCATGTGTTATAACACCCTGACAGATGATGAAGAGTAGGCCTGTGTTATAACATCCTGACATATGAGGAAGAGTAGGCCTGTGTTATAACACCCTGACGGATGAGGAAGAGTAGGCATGTGTTATAACACCCTGACAGATGATGAAGAGTAGGCCTGTGTTATAACATCCTGACATATGAGGAAGAGTAGGCCTGTGTTCTAACACCCTGACAGATGAAGAAGAGTAGGCCTGTGTTATAACACCCTGACAGATGAAGAAGAGTAGGCCTGTGTTCTAACACCCTGCTGCCTAAATTAGCCTCCCTGCTCACTCTGAGAGCTTAGGACTTACTCTGCCAACACTGACCCACTGTCTGCCTGTCTGAACACAACGACACCAGGAGGGGATTAGTACGTGTGTGTGTGTGTCTGTGTGTGTTTGAAGGAGAGAGACAGAGAGAGAGAGAGAGAAAGACAGAGAGAGAGAGGGAGAGAGAGAAAAGCCCATCAAACCATGTACAAAGATGAGAACGGCGGATTATAAGAGATTACGAAGGTGCATTTCAGGAAAAGGTGCAATCCGCCTACTCTGACCTTTGCATTCCCCACACACTCCGTGGTTGTCTGAGCAGCCGGCCGCGTCGGGCATTGGATTATCAAAGCGTACGCCGCTCGGTCACTGCTGTGCGCTCAGCACCTGCCGGCTGGGTTGGCTTCTGATAGGTCCTCAGCCGAAGAGGCACTTATGTGTGTCTAGCATGCCGCAGAGTGAAGCGCTCCGTTACGTGCCCTGTGCATTAGCGTGGACGTGTGTGTGCTCGTGTGTGTGTGTGTGTGTGTGTGTGTGTGTGTGTTACTCGGCCAGCGTTTCACTCTTAAGGAATTGACACTGAAGGAATAAGGGCTAAGTGTGTGTTTGTGTGTCTGAGTGTGCGCTTCTCTCTCACACTTCGATCATTCTCTACACACCAGGAGATCAAGAACTCTGCAATTTAATAAATAATCAAATATCTTAAAAAAAAACATTCCAAAAATATTGTCGATATTCCAAAAATATTGTCGATATTCCAAAAATATTGTCTCCAGCAATAGTCCAACTGTACCAGAATACTCTGTTTACGGTTCAATAAAACCAAAACAAAACAAGTTGAACGGAATCAACACGAGCAACTTCTGGGAGCGCTGAACCCCTCTGAAGTTTCCGCTGACCCAAATCCATCTGATTTAAGGCGTCTCTCCGCGTCTGCAGACTGCCAGAGTGGCGTCAGAAGTGTTGCATTCTGCCGGCTAATTGGCATGCAGGAAGGTAACGGCATGCAGACGCGTCTCCTCAGCCCCAGAGTATAGACAGTATCCTGGCTGTCTACACAACAGCACCTAGCCCCCACCTGAATGTGTATGGTGTGTGTGTGTGTG
>JAPMUY010000275.1:105000-107500 GCA_026901105.3 Galaxias olidus | reverse complement strand
ACACCCAGGAACCCAGAGAACTTGCATGTGTATGTACAGTGTGAACACATTACTATTCTGTGTGTTTGTGTGTTTTCTAATCCTGTTATAAACAGGAAGTGATCCTTTTTGTGACGACAACCTGCTGAGAGAGAGAGAGAGAGAGAGAGAGAGAGAGAGAAAGAGAGAGAGAGAGAGAGAGAGAGAGAGAGAGAGAGAGAGAGAGAGAGAGAGAGAGAGAGAGAGAGAGAGAGAGAGAGAGAGAGAGAGCAATAGATAGATACAGTACCGTGCAACGGTTTTAGGCAGGTGTGAAGTCTTTAAAGTTAGAAAGAAAAAACAACATAAAAATAGAAATGTTAATTCTTTATTTTTTTATCAATTCATAAAATACAAAGTGAGGGAGAAGCAAATCTATATCAAATCAACATTTGGTGTGACCACCCTTCGCCTTCAAAACAGCATCCCCTGCCTAAAAATTATGCACAGTACTGTAGATAGATAGATAGATAGATAGATAGATAGACAGACAGGCAGACAGGCAGACAGGCAGACAGGCAGACAGGCAGGCAGGCAGGCAGGCAGACAGACAGACAGACAGACAGACAGACAGACAGACAGACAGACAGATAGATGGAGACTACAGACAGGTAGATAGATCCTTCCTGTTTTGGGGACATCACTCTTGATCACAGACAGATTTACACTCACAACCTCCTTTTCGCCACCCCACCTGTCTGTCAGAGAGACTGACACATACACTGCAGAGAGAGCCTACGGAGGCGAGGGGAAAAAAAACCGAGAGAACAGAAAAAGGGCAGAGAATGACGGGAAAACGGATGCTAAAAGCAAAAAAAAGAAAGAAAATAAGCACAACAAAAAAAGAGAAACAGAAATGAAATTGCTGCTGACCATTCGTGATGGCCGTCGACAGAGCGCAGTGTGGTGCGTGCGCGGTGTTCCTGTGTGCCGTGCGCTCGCGTGCACGTGTGTGTTTGCGCGTGTGTCTGTGTCTTGTTGACCTGGGGTGCGGTCGCGCCTCACGGATCCTAACGACTGCCCGTACTAACCAACAGCACCGTGGAAGAAAAAGAGTCATCTACGCTTCGGACATCTTTAGCCAAGCTGACGAGTCAAAGTCTACGTCGAAGTGCCCCGTGTTACAGGGAGAGCGGGAGAGGAAGAAAGCCGGAGATTCCCAAAATAGTGTGTGACTTGTTAAATATTTCAGACAGTCAGAAGGCAGAGGAAGAGGGGAAGAGAGAGACGGAGAGAGGGGAGAGGAGAGGGAGGACTTGCCAAACAAAAACACAGTGCAGAGTAACTCAGCTATTTAGCGGTTTCCTCTCTGCGTCAGCTTCCTCCTCATCGTCGTCATCCTGGTTGTCCTTAAAGGGACCTAAAAGGGTTTTGGCCGGCATACAAGCAGCCCCTGGCACTACACCACTCTCTGTGGTGCCTGTCTGTCACTGATGGAACCACGTTACGTGTCTCCATAGCCTGATAGGGCTCCAGTCTACAGCTGACCTGATAGGGCTCCAGTCTACAGCTGACCTGGTAGGGCTCCAGTCTACAGCTGACCTGGTAGGGCTCCAGTCTACAGCTGACCTGATAGGGCTCCAGTCTACAGCTGACCTGGTAGGGCTCCAGTCTACAGCTGACTTGATAGGGCTAGAGCTGACCTGATAGGGCTTGAGGCTAGAGCTGACCTGATAGGGCTTGAGGCTAGAGCTGACCTGATAGAGATAGAGCTGACCTGATAGAGATAGAGCTGACCTGATAGGGCTTGAGTCTAGAGCTGACCTGATAGGGCTTGAGTCTAGAGCTGACCTGATAGGGCTTGAGTCTAGAGCTGACCTGATAGGGCTTGAGTCTAGAGCTGACTTGATAGGGCTAGAGCTGACCTGATAGGGCTTGAGCTGACCTGATGACACAGACTTTGTGTTGTTGTTTCTAGGAGCTGGATGGATGGACTGGGCAGGCGATCGATCAGGGGCAGAGAGAGAGAGTACAGTGTGTGAGCCAGAGGAGAGACCCTGACGCTGTTTGACAGTGCACTGAGGCCCAGGCAGAGCAGTGGTATCCGACCCATGGACCAATCCCAATCAAACCGTGGTGACCCATGCTGCTACTCTGAACTACAGTGGAGTGGCTGGTTAAAGAGGGCAGAGAGAGTGAGAGAAAAAGAGAGAGAGAGAAAGAAAGAGACAACAAAATACAAGAGGCAGACAGATAATCCAATCTAGCGCAGACTGGTTTGAAAATCTAAAGTAGCTACCACAGTGCAGTATCATGGATGGGACCAATATATCCTAGCTAGTGGCTACTGGGAAAACACACGCACACACACACACACACACACATGCGCACACACACACACACACCACCGACACATGTTTTGTGGCCATGGTGCGTATACTTAGACGTGTGGTCCTACCCACAGTCTAACGACTCAGTTTCCCTCTAAACCCAGTCCTGGTAAACTTTTTGGAATGTTATAGGACTTTTTGAAGAAATACAT
>JAPMUY010000275.1:80000-100000 GCA_026901105.3 Galaxias olidus | reverse complement strand
GGGGGATGTGTGATAACCGCTTCTGGAGACACAGGCACAGCAAACAAAGATTTACGGAAAGAAAACAAACCAGAGCGTGCCTTCAAAGAAGAGGGGCCTTCTATACAGGCTCATTTGAGGCTGTAGTGTTATGTGGATACAACACATGAGAAGGAAGAGGAGATTGCAAATTTTTTTATTTGTTACCCAAATTCCATATAGGCCTACATGTAAATATATCCTGGCACCGCCATTCAACGTAAATGACCAAAATAAAGACGAAGAAGGACACTTATAAATCCCATGCATTATCATTATTATTTGTCTTCTTCTTCTTCTTATTATTATTATTATTATATAGAAAATACCCATTTAAAACCTCCTGATCCTGCGTTTAACGAGTCAGCTGACCCACATTTGTCTATAGCTGTGCGTGGCTGCCTGCCTGCGTGGCGCTATGGCTCTACATTAGATATGAGAGGGCCGTGCTCTTGTTCACTTTGATTATGCGGATGATCGGAGCACGTCTGCCTTTACGGGAGCAGAGCTGCGAGCTGGGAGCCAGCAGTGCAGAGGATCACACAGGGATCCCCCCCCCCCCCCCACGGCCTCTCCCTGGCCACCGTGGAGTCCGCACGAACAAATAGGACACGTGTGTTAGGTTATACCCTCAATATCGTCGTGCACAGCGTAACGATACTGTATTACAAAACGACAACCCCCTCCTGTTTTCATTTGTGAATTGAAACACGCAGCGACTTCATAACACATGCGTAGCAAATACACAGCAACTTATTGTTTTGTATCTATCACCAAAGACAAGGTATCCAAACATTAAAACACTGTAGTTTGTAAATGGGACATGCAGTGAGATGAGGCATGCAGTGTCATAAGACATAGCGTGTCGCTGTATGATGATGCAAGTGTAGGCCAACGCGCACCCACTGGGAGTAAGCGTTCTATCGTACGACGACGCCTTTCCACTCGACACACGACCTCCAGATAGGAAAAACAAAATCTCTCATCCCACATATGACAAATCATACTTATACTCTCATCTCAGTATATTACCGACCTGCACGACGGTCACATACAAAATGATCGTAAAAAGGTGGACAGTGCCCGACTTGTGGGTGGGATGAAAGCAGCGTGGCGGCGTTTTGGAGCCGGGCCACTGCTAGGCCACCACCACCACCACCGCAGCAGCACAGAGAGTTCAGCGGCGGCTACGGCGTGGGTCAAGATCTCCATGTCCAAAGTGCCAACAGTCACACAGCCTCCACTCGTCCACTTAGGTCTTTCCCCTGACGTGTTCCCCCTCGAGGCAGCCATTAGCACACGGTCTGCACGAGCTACGACCACAACTCCTCTCCCCATCCCTCTCTCTCTCTCTCTCTGTCTCTCTCTGTCTCTCTCTCTCTCTATCCTTCCCTCTCTCTGATGCTTTCTGTATCTCACCCCTCTCTCGCATCCCCCCCCCCCCCCCCCTCATCAGGCTGACTTTAAACCTCGTCCGACTAACGTCAGACTTGTCGCCCCCCCCCCTCCTCTATCGCTTCCTTCCCTTTTCCTCTTTCACCACACCGTAATATCCCTCGGAGGGTTTTGAGTGCTTTGAAACGATGCCTCCCTTCCGCTCTCTCCATCTATCCTCTCGCTCGCTGACTCAGTCTCCCCTTCTTTATTTCATTCTTTAATTTCTCTTTTACCCTCTCTCTCTCTCTCTCTCTCTCTTTCTCTCTCTCTCTCTCGCTCTCTCTCCGTCAATTACGGTACCAGCAACTCTGAGCCCTCTAACCCACGAGCTAAGGGCCTTCCACTCACAGGGAACACATTCTCATTACCAGCTCCACGGGACAACAGCAACACTGCAGGCTTCACAGCCACAAAATGGCTCACTCCTCTGGTTCTTTGATGGTGGGGGGAATGAATGTGTTCAAAACTACTGTATGTGTTTGTAGTAACGCTAACACATTGCATAATCATAGCCAAGATAGGGTTATATTCTTAGGGTTCCATAAGATAAATCCAAAACCCTCTAAAATGTCTCCCCTCATCCAACGCAGGGTGATAATTGGGTTTGTCGCGTTTCAGGACAGGCAGGGATAGTGATTGCAACAGTCTGGCTCCATCCCCAACTCATTACATTATCGGTAACGACCCGAACCGCTCGCACACGTGAACCTCGGAACGTTCGTTCAAATAAAGAAGAAGAAAAAAAGGTTGTTTATTTAGGGAGTTCATCTGCGTCAGTGTAATACCAATCTGCCATCTGGGGACACGTTGTAATAAGCACTGACTAAAATAGCAAGGGAACAAAAGGTGATCAATATAAACGTGACCGTCTATAAGCGTTGTTGGGGTATGCCAGTGGAAACACAGCGAACACGATCGCTCGCACATAAACGCCGACGTCCACCAGACATCTCCCTGGCCGGAACAATGAAAGTATAGTCTGTCTGTCAGAACGTCTTCAGTACCAGTTCGGGCAGACATTGTGAAAGCTTGTTCCAGCCCTTTTCAGTTGTTAGTGAATCGAGACTTCGGCACATGGTTAAAAAGCCTGAGTGGTGTTATGGTGTCCTGTTCCAGACACACTTCAGTGGCAAATCATTCCTGAGGTCTATGAAGCGACGCGGGGGGCAATTTAAAATGAAATGGCCAAAACACTATGTAGCTCTCAGATTGTTGGGCCTCCAGGACGTCTGAAAGTTAACTGACAGTGACTGCGTACTACACGCGTTCAATGGGAGGATGAAAAGTGAAGCGTTGCAAAAAAAAAAGCAACCTGTAAATAGCCACACAAGAAGCTGAAGCACTACCTATATTTCACATATTTCCTCATTCAAACTAATGAGTCACGCTTTTTCTTTAGAAAGATAATTTGGGAATTGCGTCTCATATTGGTGTAAATAAACAAAATCCCAATTAGGAAAGCTAAAGGGAGAACGCTGGAAATGGCAACGGTACCCCCTCTCCCCCATGTACATAACCTACCGGACCGAACCAAAGTCCTGACACCATACCCGTGGCACAAAGCCAAACCGTCGGCTGTTTTGAAGCGTTGCACCCCTACAAGCCACACGGCGGCAAACTGTGGAGATAAGCTACTGCTGAACACTATGCAAGTAAAAGGGAAGCCAAGATGGACACGATGGGGATTCATCTGGAGCCCAGCCAGTCTCAGTCCGCGGGGACGTCCAGGTCTTTGTTTGGACCGCTGTTCGAGCATGTTCAGACTTCACTTAAAACAGATTGTTTCAAGCATGAAATGAACCCGCTAATTACCAAGGGGACGGCATGGACAACGGGAAAGATGTAGTGAGAGAAAGAAAGCTAGAGAGAGAGAGATAGAGAGAGAGAGAGAGATAAAAACCAGTTGGAGAGAGACTGAGAGCGGGAGAGAGAGATGGAGAAATAGAGAGAGAGTACACTGGAGTAATAAAGGGGGAGGGGGAGGAAGCGATAAAACACCCTCTCACTAATTAATGGGTGTCTGCATTTCAATTAATGATGACCTCGATTTCTGATGAGATGAAGAAAGGGAGAGGGACAGACAGAGGGAGCTGACGTAAAAGGACAGTTGGGGGAATATTATCTTTGCTTTTCAACTTACTGACTCTTCAATTAAGAACCGCATCAGGCTGCATAGGATGTCATGGAATCTCGGGGGTTGCATCACATTTACGTTACATTTATCTTACGTTCATGAAGTGGTGGAATTGCGGATCAGTCACAGTGACCTTATTTTCAATCTAAATCATTTTCAAAAGTGAAGTTAGACTCCTCACAAAAAAAAGGGCAGTGCTGCCATTTTATTTTTTGTGTGATGGAACTGGTCATATTCATTATGCCATAATCCAAAAGGGGTACTTTAGAAACTAATACTTAGAATTTAGGATTTGGGATGAGAGCAGATATACACTGGGGTTTTCAAGTGGGCACCTTCCATCGCGGACACTTCTTTAAATTGAGCCCACGGCAAATCCAGAGGGCTTAACGGTGAGCATGGATGTCTCAGAACCACACCCCTCAATATCCCCTCTTGGCACAGCCAGCTAATCAAATGAAAAACCAGCTCTGCAGGGATCCGTCACCTGAAAAGAAAACTCTACCCCTACTCTCTTCCTGCAGGCTTGGCATGAGCTATGCTCAGCAGTACAGTTTACCTTCAAACCTTTGTCTTGAGATGAAACCACTTTCTTTGGGTTTTCAACAGGATTCTTTACTTTGCTGCCCATATTGGATCTTTCCTTTTTAGGCACAGCCACTAGCTACTTCTTTCATGCTATATCCGACACCGCTTTTATGGTCTGGTGTCATTCATCAAACCAAAACAACCACAAACCAAAATAACATGAAGAAAGCTAATTTTAACCCCCACTACAGAATAAGCTTAAAGAGCAGACTTGTACCGAGCAGCAACATAAACTATGACGACGCCTCCGCAAACTGGGGTACTCCTGTCCTGAAGTCCCAGTGTCCTTTAGATCATGTGATTTGAAATACCCATGTTATCCCCTGCGGTCCTTAGTACGGATATAGTTTGATTGACATGTTTCCCTTTCACAGTACACGCCATAGCCCGACGTGTTGTCTCTCGTGCTTTCTACGGCACAATGCCTTACAGGAGAAAAGGCAGTCTGGTTCAAAAACTTTGCTGTGATTCCAATAGGCTACGCCGTTTGATGCGGTTTCATTAGTACTCACATTTTCTATTACCAATACAACACGTCTCCAATAACATAATGAACACTGCATACTAGACACTTTATAATTTCATGGGGGAATATGTTTGAATTCAATATATATATCGGCCCTTTAATGCCCTAAAGTAGAATTATTAGATTCCTATATTCAAGTTATTCCATCGCATAACCTCTACTAAGCTATTGCTAGCCTCCAAGCTCATGCTTCGTGAACTCCATTACCCCACACATGTAAGTGCACCACTCTGGTAGAAACTTGCTAGCCCCTGGTTAGCACATTTTAGTGCAGGCTCTGATCTGTATCAAGATGAAAGACTCTAGGTATCTCCCAGTGGCTGCCACCTACCAATGTACACCCATCATACTGTACCACGCCACTCCGTTCAGCCAGCGGGCTCTTCAGTCGCTATCATCTTCAAACTGCACAACGGCATGGCAAAAGCACCAAACATAAATTTGCATTAATTCTACGCGTGTATGTGTGTGTGTGTGTGTGTGTGTACGTGTGCGTCTTTGTGTGCGTGGCACAGAGACACACAAATAGAGAGGAAAATAAAGATGAAAAGTTTGTTTGTGTGTGTGTGTATGTGTGTGTGTGTGTGTGTGTGTGTGTGTGTGTGTGTGTGTGTGTGCACGGATGCAGCATATTCCTTTGGTGAGTGTGAGAATTAAAAGAGTGTGCATGTGTATGTGTGCTGCTTGTGTGTTCACACAGTGTGTGGTAAGTGTGTATACGTGTGTGTGTGTGTGTGTGTGTGTGTGTGTGTGTGTGTGTGTTCGTGTGCCACTTCATGCCTGAACACTTGACTCTATCCTTATCACAACCACCACTGCATTCTTCAAAGCTGACAACAGCCCATAGGCGCTTTTTCCAGCTCTGTTTGACTGGTCTATAAATAGGCGATTACTTTGAAATGAAAGTATGCACCCCAAACCCCCAGCTCCCCCCAACCCCCACACACTCCTACTCCCCGTCCCAAAAAAACCTGACACAGATTAAAGTTTCATTTTAAAATCTCATCTCTGGGAGATTGGAGGGGCCACAATGGGCTGTTTATTTGATGTGGAGAACTGATGGGCTTTCGTGTACGCAGGCTCCATAAATAAAATAACTAATAAACATCATGCCAGTCAAGGAGAACTTGCTGGTGGTGAAATTTAGCGATGCTTTGATGTTACTGGAGTTGGATCCTGTGACATCGAAAATAATTGTGGTCTACGTTTTATTGGGCAACATTTTATTTTATGAAACCTTTATTTAATCAGGAGAATTACATTGAGATTAAAACCTATTTTTTAAGCGAAACCTGGGCAATAGGGCACACAACAATGTTTGCAATGTATCATTTTTTTCCATATGAAGTCTGAACAGAATAGGTCCACAAAATCAGGGCAATAACTTTTTCTTTCTATTGTGAAAATTGAGCAATCAATGAAACTAATCACTGACACAGTGCGCAGCCTTGCCGTGGGTAGTAGGTGTAGGGGCCTAAATATGTAAATACAAATAGGTCTACCATGTATTCAGCCAATAATAATGATAAGCATTGGCAAATAACTTCAAAACTAAAAGGAACAAAAGTCTATTTAAGCCACTGTCGACGAGGAATTCCATCTGTCACACAAAAGACTGGAGGCGAGGAGCCCCTGTCAATTACCGAGCACCGGGACTGCTTCGGTCGCTCTCACTGTGGCATCGGCCACAACGTGCCGCCGCTATAATTACTTACTACCCCCAAGCACAGACAGGAGAGACATAAGGTGCGTGTTCGTCCACAAACTAGAGTGCTGATGTAACCATTGAACATCTGTGAACTTGCTGCCATATGCCACCAAAATTTCAGAGCGGGGAAGATCTGGGATTGGAGATGATCGAAGCGGGTTACTCTAACAGGGCACGTCACGATCCATGCCGACAGGGACCGACTGGCACACTACCACAAGACTTTGTTGCCCCCCCCCCCCCCCCCCTCGACGTAAATCTAATCCTTAATTTTTGCCTTTGTTCAAGCGATATTACAATTTTGATGTCTAAAGAGCTATGCTTCGTACAGTACACTGAAATATATTTTTGCAGTCGTAAAATTTCAGTTCAATAAGCCTCTAAATGCTTATGTATAACCTCCAACAGTTATTCGAAGTTAAGGTCCATCTACGGGACACACATTATTTTTTGCAAAACTGGACACAGTAAAAAACACAACGGGGATGTTGTTCTTAACATAACGCACTTTGCAGCACGACAGTCACCTATGGGATAATGCTCTGTCAACTCCGCAGAAAAAAAATGTAGGCTATAGGCTGTAGCTTCTTTAAAGGCTAAGCTATTTGACGTGCACATGGGCTGCAACACAAGATCATAGTATATTTACAACCAAAACAATCAAAACACCTAAATCATAACAACATCCTTGCGGCGAGTCATTTCTTACCGTGGTGGTCTGAATTCGATGCAGCCAAGGAAGAGAAACAGCTATTCACTGAAATTGATAAATCCCCGAGTTGGTGTCCACATTGTCGGAGACCCAGGTTTCCACTGTAATGAATAATCCCGCTGTCAGTGCGTAACAATAAACCACAGAGGGCGAGCGAGCAAGAGAGAGAACGCGAGAGAGAGAGAGAGAGAGCGAGAGAGAGAGAGAGAGAGAGAGAGGGAGAGAGAGAGAGAGAGAGAGAGAGAGAGAGAGAGAGAGAGAGAGAGAGAGAGAGAGAGAGAGAAAGAGAGGCGTTTGTAAATCAAATTCAAATCTGACAGATATTGTTTGAAGGATAATGAGAACATCTGCCAAAATTAGTTTGAATGCTTGAAGATTAATCTACAAAATGTTTGAAAACATGTCATAGGCCTATAGCCCACATGATATGACTGTGTAAAGTAAAACAATTTAGCCATTATCTTAGATACCTATTTGTCTGGGGTACCCTAGACCATTTCAATCATTGATAAAAAATATGTCTGAATCTTTATGAGAAAAGGATATACTAGCATTATATAATTAATGTTTAGTCAGCGGGCATTTTTACAAATTATTCTGATATTAAATAGTTTTGTAGCTGTTTTTTCTTTCAATCGGATGACAATGTCTGGTCTTGCAATGGACAATCTGAATTTAATAATGTTTTTGTTGCGTTGTTTTAGTTTGCGGGCTGCAAATCCACTGTGTAAAATATTTCACAATATTGTTGGATGGTCAATGTCACTCTCTACTGGAAAGTTACTGCTAGTTCACCCTTAGCAATGAGTAACCAGACACCAGCATCGCATTTGCCTGTTGAGAAGAGATTCATATGGACGTACATGCGTTCAAAACAGCTATTCCGCTTAAAATAAACACGTTTTATTGCAGAGTTCTGTCCGAATGGCGTGGCCACACACCGGCTGAAACACCACGTGAGGAATTCTGAGGATAGCATACAAGATAAAAACGTCACTTTCACGTCAGCAAGGTTTGGAATTTGGAATTACAAGGGTGTGTAGTGTGAGACAGTGATGACAGTAAGGGATATTAAGTAAATAGCCAACGTGGCACCCTGGAAACACCGAACCACCAACTGGCAAATGCAAAACTCCAGCAAAAGGATGCACTCACTGCATTCAGAACTGTTCTCTTTCCTTCCAAAATATCGCCATTATAGGAATAGATCTTTCTACCAACCGATGTTCTAAACACAAAACACTATGACTATGTAATCAGTAGGTTAGTGCTTTTTACATTTACAGTGTTACACTGTTGCCGGTTGTAAAATATTGTTACAGTAACGAAGGCCTTTATCTACTGATTGTGATGCCTGCCACTTTGTGCTTGTTGTAGTATACCCTTAACCCTTGTAATCTTATGATGGACGTTGATGCCCCCTGCCTTAATTCCCATGTGTCTGTCCTACGTTTATTGCATCCTAAATTGTATATTGGACTGTTTATAAATAAACAAACACAAATACAATACAGTAGGCTACCAAAAAAAAATGTATTTACTGTATTTCCAAAATGCAGTATTTTTGTAAGACATTACATATATGCCTATCCAACAAGAGAAAACCAGGAAAAACATTAAGTAAGCTAAAGGGGTTTCTGTAAAGCATTTAAAATACAGTTTTACAAGTTTTCTTAATCTTTCGCCTTTGTATAGTTTGAAAGCTCTGAGTGATTTCTAAGTAAGCAACTTGTGTTAATAGCTGTGAGGAGAGGGTGTTGCCAACTGGTAATTACAGCTTGGCATTCTGATTGGCGTTGCTTTCCAACTGAATACAAGATATTTTAATTTTAAATTGTGTGCCTTAGAGTAACATGTGTTGTGTTTTGCAAAAGAGTGAAAAGCAGAAAATAAAGTTTGCAATTTTGCAGACTTGGTATGGGGATTTTGGAACGAGATTCAGCTTTAGAGTGCGTCTCACGTTCTAAATTTTGTGTGCAAAGTATAAACTATTAGCTATAGTTAATCAAAAGAGTATACAGTATGCTTTTGTTAGGAGGCCAGAGACTTAACGGAAAGACTAAACCTTCAAGGAATTAAGGACTGATTGTATTAACGAAGACAACGGCAAAGGTGCAGAGTTTCCGTCCACTGACTAAAAACGGGCGCCACTGCGGACTTCTCTGCACTGCATTACCCTCGAGTCTGCAACAGGGGGCGCTCTTTACTCATACAATATCCAATTGACAGAAACAGCAGAAGAATTTCGATGCAAGATGAACATTTATTTTTTACATTGAATCTTAGACTGAAAGGCCCTCAAGTAGTTTCTAATGACAAGCTAAACAGTGCTGGCCCTAATGTTTTTGAGAAGTAAAATATTCTAAATGCGTACTATACACTTACAGTGGATTCTTGTTCATTAGCTCTTATACCATTATCGATTTTTTTAGGATTGCTCAAGCACTAGAGTAACACAAAAACGTACACTCATTTGCCATTTCAAGGCACTGCCTTTCACCACACGATTGATCAAACATGGCCGTCAGCCGTGGTTAAACTCACTAATCAGGCCCAAGCACTAAAAAGACAACAGGTGAGTTTACCTGTCTTGAAAAAAAATTAAAGGCATAGTTGGAGGAATGTTCTGTGTTCATGTGGAGAATATGTTCTGTTCTGGTTTTTCAGCGGAAAATGCAACCTTTGGCATGGATGTATTGACAGGTTTTACAATGTGGAGAGAACTACACATTTTCATCAGTGTGCAGTACAGTTTTTGTGTGTCTTGTTTGGTCAATATATTCATGTATTTTACTCTAAAGATATAACTTGCCCAGATTTTATAACTAGTAACATTAAAAGTGTTTTAGATTGATGTTCTCAATGTATAACTGCAGGTTCAAACTGAATCAGATCGTATGAACCACGTGTGGGCCATACTGTAACAAAATTGGGTTGTTATAAATTGTATGGGCCTAGTTTTAAAGTGTTAGCAAGCAATCAATCTGATGCAAGCAATCTGATGTGATCGGTTTGTGTGTGTGTGTGTGTGTGTGTGTGTGTGTGTTTGTGTGTGGTTTTGTGAATTGTGTCTAGTGTTTGACAAAATGGTGCTTAAGCAAAAAGATCCGGAACACTTGCATTTACCAAGTGTGCCAAACTGAATACACATTCTCTGCTTTACACACAGGTTCTCATTCTATTACACATCTATTGCCAAACTGTAAAACACAAGTCAATGCTTTACACTCAGTTTGCTATTTATTAACACACTTCTAGCAAAACTGTGAACACTGCTCTAAGAGAGGATCAGGGGTCACGTTAGGCCTGGACATGGCACTCCAGAGGGTGCTTTCCACGCTGCCGAGCTCAAGACAACACCACGTGTGATGTGGATGAAGTCGTCTCTCCAGACCCACAAAGAAGGGGAGATTTATTGCCAATTACGTTTCTGTTGTTTTTTTCCGAACACGAATGCTTTCAGTGCATAATTGGTGCTTCATCTGCTGATGGTTTGTGTGTACTGTATTGTCGCAAAAACAAACAAGTTAAAAAGAGTTTGAAGAGTATTGCAAGAGATGTATTATGTGTTGATGGTTTGGTGTAAGCTTTTGTGGTTAGAGTGCAGTGTTTTGCAAATAAATAGCCTAAAGATAGTGCCTAAGCAATCAGAAAAAAAATAATTGAAAAGCATTTTCAGATCTTTTGTAGAGGATGATTGCAGATTGCATTATCGACAACATATTAAAGGAAAAACACATAAATATATATTTAAAACTATAAAGTTACATTTCATCAAAAAAGGTTGAAATGAAATGAAACGTGCAGAAAGATATCAATGAAAGCCACGTGTAATTGATACCTAGATATAGATGAAGAGGAATAACAACTTGTCTCATTGGCTGGTTCTTTGAAGTTTCGTGGCTAAGTGATCCGTGATTTTTACATGGCTCACTTTGAAGTGAGCGTGCGCTCCGGTGAAGAATACAATCAAAGAATCAGGGGATCAGCTGCACGGCCCAGCTCCATGGTGCTTGTATAACGAAGGCTGATAGAATACCTGCTTCCTAAAGATGGAGGGGAGCGTATCCAACACATGTGTGGCACTCTCAGGATTCCAGATTAGCGTCCAAGGACTCTCCAAACGCAGCCAAGAGAGAGAGAGAGAGAGAGAGAGAGAATTAGGGGAAGTTTCTGGAGTTCTTGACGCTCCTGATGCAACACACAGCGAAACACGGACACTCAAACACACACGCCCATGTGCACACACTCTAACACACACACACACTGGAACCAAGCTACTCAACATATTGTCTATTAGCCTGCAGCTAGGATCCACAGAATCCCCTGTGCGCAGATACAAGCACACACAGATGCACACATACACCAACACACTGTAACACTGTCACTGTTTGTCAACTGATGTTGAGCTTGTTGTATCCGCTGCTCAGACTCTATGTTGTTTATCAGAATTGCAAGGAGAAACCTCCCTACGAAGTTGCCTGGCTCATTCAAATTGTACATTTTAGAAATATTGTTGCGTACCCTTGGCACCCCTCCCCAATCCCCCTGGAGGTGAACTTGACCCCCTTTTCAGAGGCACAACTTTAAGCCATCTTGGAGACAAGAGACAATAATTCCTAATGTAGATGCAGAATAGGTCAAACTAGGCTTTGGATTGTGTACACTTCCTAAAACACGCTCACAGTTTACACTGACACACCAGTCTCCCTTGTTTCTCTATTCTTACCACAGAGACTTCATGCTGTGGTAAGACAGCGAGTGGGTCTCTGCGTTGTGTGGCTGTAAACAAGATATGAGGCAGATGTGCTTTCTTCTTCATTCGATTCAGCGGAGGGTTCTCCTCTGTTTGATTCGCTCTGATTTACCCTCCCCCTCCTCTCTGATTAAATGTGTTATAAAACATATAGATACATGTGTATTCCTATACACCCCCTGAACAATGTAAAAATATGTGTTGTGTGTGTTTGTGTGTGTGCTTATGCACACATACCCCATTGCTTTGTGTTCTGGTCTGCACCTGGCCTGCGTGTGTGTGTGTGTGTGTGTGTGTGTGTGTTTGTGTGAATTACTGTGTGTGTGGGCGTGCGTTCTCTAAGTGTGACCTATTTTCCTATATGCCGGCTCGTTTCGGTGAGCAGGAGTTCTGTTCAATGTCACTTTTTATCACAGCAGTGTTAAACAGGGCAGTGGAGCACTAACACACACACACACACACACACACACACACACACACACACACACACACACACACACACACACACACACACACACACACACACACACACACACACACACACACACACAATCAACACAAATAACACCATTCACACACACACACACACACCGACATACACCACAAACACACAAACAAGAGTCCACACCTCAAAAACACATTAGTAGGTCACGATCAGGGTTCACCTCACACAGAGGGAGTCGTGTGCAGCCGGCGTCTCCAAGCAGTTTTCTCCTGAGTCCTAATGAAGTTATCCATTGAATTATTACCAGATCACAGCCGGGTCCAACCGACGGGCCGTCTCCCTTCCCAGGCTCCCGACTTTCCAGCTTCACGCGGCGGCCATGCAGAAAAGGACACGTGCAATCTGAAACCGTTTGTGTGTGTGTGTGTGTGTGTGTGTGTGTGTGTGTGTGTGTGTGTGTGTGTGTGTGTGTGTGTCTGTGTGTGAACACAACGTTCTCAAACCGAGTGTGTGAGAACACAATGTTCACATCACGATTCAGAGGCACTGGAGTTCTTAGAGGTGAGGAACAGGGATACGCAGTCGAGCGATTTACTGTGCGGAAAACCTGGGCTTGTAACCTGGGCTTGTAAGTTATTCGATTTTTCCCTGAATAACAATACACACTGGGGCTTAAGGGTGTGTAACAGTCACACCCCCTTAACATGTATCTTTTTGGACAACCATTCAGACTAATTTCATTCATTTTGATGGTGTAGGATCTGGCCTTGCTAAATATCCCCTTGGATCAATCTTTCGTTAGCGAGACAGAGAATTATCTTGTCTATCGTCAGCTCGGCTAATCCAAAACTTGGAGAGCTGTTCAGCTGAAGGAAAGACCCATGCTGAATCAACCTTTAACCACAGCTGTTGACTGGAGGGAGGACGCGTCAGTGCAGCCTCCTCCCAGTCTGTCGAGGGGCAGGCGCTCAGGTTCAGAATGCGCTGTGAGAACGGATGATCTGCCATGGACATGCAGGCTGGAGAATCGGCACCCTTTCCCTGTGGATGTCACTGGACCGCCTGCACGGTTGAAGTGCACTAGGCGGTATCAGTACACTTGAAGAATCCTGTAGGAAGATTACTAAGAAATGAATTGAGCAGGACATGTTTCACTGATTGCCTCATCTATTCTGGCCCTAATCAAGGCAAAATCGTCCATTCGTCTGTCCGTCCGTCCGTCCGTCCGTCCGTCCGTCCGTCTATCTGTCTGCCTGCCTGCCTACCTGTCTGCCTGCCTGCCTACCTGTCTGCCTGACCCTGTAATTCTCTCACCCTTTAAACCTCTTTTTGCCTCTTTTTGCCTCTTTTTGCCTCTTTTTCTTCATCTCTGGTCTTGTTTTGCATATTCCTCGCCTTATTAGCGATGGAGAAATTAGCATAACGAGGCATCCTTTTTCCATAATTCATTAATTCTGTGGAATGCTGCTTTTGACCCTGCAGCATCAATCCCTTGAGTATTTTTCTTTCCATTTTCTTTGTGAAGACCTGGCTATCAGGTCTGGGCAACAAAAAAAAAAGAAAAAAAAAAAAGGTCTAATTGAAACCCATTCATTTTTTGTGACCAAAATGTGATACTGGATCAGGGACAATTGGCGGTGCAGCAGGGCTCCAGATTGAGGCGAAAGACAATCTCAGACATCTACACTGAATATTTAATGTGCCCCAATCAGGTCTTGTGGCGTCTTGTATCTGTCTCACTCTCTTTGTCTCCCCTCAGCGCCCCCCCCCCCACCCCCATCTCTCCCTCCGTTTCACCTCCTTCTCTTTTCATTCATTCATTTCAATATCGATGCTTTATTTGCGTGAATGTACAATGCAACATATTGCCCAAACTAATTACTAATGCGACAAAAAGAATGGAATACGTATAGGAATGATTGAAAAGCTGTTTGTCTCCTTTTTTCCCCGGCATTTGTCTCTCTGTCTGTCTCTCACACTCCCTTTCTCCACATTCTTTTTTTCAGGGTTTTTCTCTATGTCTATATATCTCTCCGTATCTCCCCTCTCATCTCCCACCGCCTAAATAATGGACGATGTCTCTAATCCAGAGTTGTGAATAGTTAATGGGTCGCTGGGCTGTGACTGCTGTGACCCTACCCAGTCCTAACCCTGGCCACTTGTCCTCCATCTCGCTGTCTCTCTCTCTCTCTCTCTCTCTCTCTCTCTCTCTCTCTCTCTCTCTCTCTCTCTCTCTCTCTCTCTCTCTTTCTCTCTCTCCCTGCTTCTGTTGGTGTAAAGATTGGAATAATGTTTTTATGCATCACATGAGTGATGCACGCATTGTTTGCTGTGTTTTTATGTTAGTTATGAACTGTTAAGGAGTGAAAAGTCATAATAAAGGACTGGCTTGAGGTCTCTCTCTCTCATTGTTGGCCAGATTTGAGTCTAGGTGAGATCAACATTGTGGATATTACATTGACATATACAGTATATATACTGTTAAATGTTGCATTTCTACAATCGATGAATACGGTCCAACCCTGGTCCCTGGCTGTCCAATTTAATACACATCAACCTCACTGAGCCCCTTGACCTAGAACGAGTCCTTATTTTTCAAGGACGGAGTGGCTGGTGATACAGGAACCCCCCATCAATAACACTGGAATGCCCCTTTGAGCGCCTGCTCTAAACCTTCTTTACTCTGCTGCGTAGCAAGCTTACTCCGAAGTCCGCGTTAAAGCTAGGGACAGACCGGGGATGAAAAATGGCCCTGGACTTTTCGAGTTAACCCCCCCCCCCCCCCCCCCCCCCCCCCCCCCCCCCCCCCCCCCCCCCACGTGTGGGGCTGAACAAAGGATTGTGCTCCTCACTGTATGTCCTCCCCCTCCTGGTGGGTCCATATCTACAAGAGAACACCATCTGCATCGAAAACACTTTGGACTTTCGCTGGGGTTGGAAATCGAAAATCATATTTAGGTGTTCTGGAATGGCCTCTTAAAACAATCAGAAATGGGTAACTTAAAGCACTGGAGGGGCCACTCCAAAAAGATCTCGCTGAATAATAGAAAGGTTGCATGGAACGAGAGAGCAACTTTGAACCTGTCAGATGGGGCATTCGCTGAGAACTTGGGAAGGGGGATGAAAGGGAAGGGCCACAAAGAGCCCTCTGTGCACCCCAGAACATCATGAGCAAGCCCGGCCTTTATAGTGTACACATCCATCTGGGAAGTGTGGGGGTGATAAAACTGTTGCTGCTGGTGCTGCTACCGACCTGGCAATAGAAAAAGAGAAAAAAGTAAAACGTGTTTGAAAGAGATAATGAGAGAGAGAGTTAGAGAGAGAGTTAGAGAGAGAGAGAGAGAGAGAGAGAGAGAGAGAGAGAGATAGAGAGAAAGAGATAGAGAAAGACGAGAGAGAGAGAGAGAGAGTTAGAGAGAGAGAGAGAGAGAGAGAGAGAGAGAGAGTGAGAGAGAGAGTGAGAGAGTTAGAGAGAGAGAGAGAGAGAGTTAGAGAGAGAGAGTTAGAGAGAGAGAGAGAGAGAGAGAGAGAGATAGAGAGAGAGAGAGAGAGAGAGAGAGAGTTAGAGAGAGAGTGAGTTAGAGAGAGAGATAGAGTTAGAGAGAGAGAGAGTTAGAGAGAGAGAGTTATATAGAGAGAAAGTTAGAGAGAGAGAGAGAGAGAGAGAGAGAGAGAGAGAGAGAGAGAGAGTTAGAGAGAGAGTTAGAGAGAGAGAGAGAGTTAGAGAGAGAGTTAGAGAGAGAGAGAGAGAGAGAGAGAGAGAGAGAGAGAGAGAGAGAGAGAGAGAGTTAGAGAGAGAGAGAGAGAGAGAGAGAGAGAGAGAGAGAGAGAGAGAGAGAGAGAGAGTTAGAGAGAGAGAGAGAGAGAGAGAGATAGAGTTAGAGAGAGAGAGAGTTAGAGAGAGAGAGTTATATAGAGAGAAAGTTAGAGAGAGAGAGAGAGAGAGAGAGAGAGAGAGAGAGAGAGAGAGAGAGAGAGAGAGAGAGAGAGAGAGAGAGAGAGAGAGAGAGAGAGAGAGAGAGTTAGAGAGAGAGTTAGAGAGAGAGATAGAGTTAGAGAGAGAGAGAGTTGGAGAGAGAGCTGGAAGCAAACAAGTCTCATCAACTCTGTGCACACAAACAGGGGCATCTATACACACACACACACACACGTGCGAAACTCAATCTCACCCTGTCCATAACTGCTAGCAATTAGGGGACATTTACAGTAGATGGCCGTAATACTTCACGAGCATGTATTTACTCAACTCTCTCACTCTCCCTTTCTCTCTCATTCTATTTATCTGTTGTGGCTGCTTCTTTTGCTGTCCCTCCAAATCTTCTATCTTTAGTGTCTCTCTCTCTCTCTCTCTCTCTCTCTCTCTCTCTCTCTCTCTCTCTCTCTCTCTCTCTCTCTCTCTCTCTCTCTCTCTCTCTCCATCCCAGTCTATCAGCCTGTTCCCATGTGTCTCTCCTCCCTGGTCAGTTCGGGGTTGCACCCATATATGGTGGCACGCTGTCTGCAGAGCGCTTCACTTGACATGTGCAGTGAACCTGCATTGAGAGGGGACCATATCCTCCCGGTCTGCTTCCATCATCCCTCTCCGCTCACTGCCTCACCCCCCACCTCCCCCCTCCTCCCCCCTCCTGCCTCCACCTCTACCTTCCAGGCCCTCCCTCGATCTTCTGTCTCCTGATCTATCTCTCCAAACCCCCTTTGAAATGACCCACCCCAGCCCTTCTCCAGCCCCACACGAGCCCCACACGAGCTACGATGCGCTACTAATAAAACGGAGGTTTTAATTAGGCAACCAGCATGGGCAATGGGGAGTGAAAATAAGAACAAAAACGACGGCTCCCGTTTCATCTGAGTGGGAGCTGAACACGCTCTGCACTTGTCGGCTAGATGTCTTCGGTAAAACGAAATGTTATTCCCATGTGATAACAAAAAAATCCCACGTCCATTTTCAGTAGTTGTGCTGGGTATTTCATAAAAATCGATTGGTGTTAGGGATGGCAACCCAAATGATAGAGGACGACAACAGTTAAGCCACACAGTAGATGGTGACGAGGTAAAGCCAGTCCCCGAGTCAGAAGTAGACTATCGTCACCGAAACAGTTTGGCTGGTTATCATTAGAGGATTCAAAAACAAGTGCCTACACAGTCTGGTGTAATTCAACTATTCAACCCTAGGGGGAGCTGTATCACAGAGAAACCACATGGCTCTGCCTGAAGCCCCAAGATTACAGTCAGGGCCCATTCAAGTCTCGCTATGGATTTCCAATGCTTCACTGACGCCTCTTGTGCATGTGTGTGTGTGTGTGTGTGTGTGTAGGCGTGTTAGCATGCGGTATTTGAACCTGGCTTGGTGCAGCCTTGCGTATGTGTGCATGACGTCAATCGGCGTTGGGGAGCGCTAACCAACTCCGAGTCTCCTCAACGAGGCTGCCGAGACCCGTCCCGTTCAGAGACGGCCTCACACGGCGTCCTGTCATGGAGTCCTTCAGTAGTCTGGGAAAGAGCATTTTCAATGGACAACTGTCATCTCACGAGGCCGGACGAGCGTCGCTGCTCGGAAACGTCTTGACCCGGTCCATCATCATCTGGAGATGGAGACGTTAATCATAGTTTTCTTTCAAATTGTTTTACAGCCAAGAGACTGCAGATACAAGAAGACGGGGCGAGTGTCTTGTCCAGTATAATCTCACCTCCACCCTCACAATGTTGGACTGACTGACGTGTTTGGTTTTTGGCTCACTGGGTTACACACGTGTTGCCTATCTCCACGCGACCATACAGGACTTCTTCGCAGCGCCAGGGAGAGACCCTATTCATATTTATGGAGTCACTTTCATATCTATATATCACATTTCATATCACATCAAGGTCTCTTTTCGGGGGGGGGGGGGGGGATTCGGAACATATCCGGAGTCCAAGCTTCTGTACCTCTGTTCCCGAGGCGGTTAAGGGGAGTGAGGCTCTGCTCCGTTAGATGTTCTCGAAATGCTTCACACGTGGGCTCTGTACCGGGGCCATAGTGTGTGTGTGAGGGAGACCGGCAGAGGTCTCCTCTCTGAGGCCGCGTGTTTAATCCGCTGGCACTTTGTTTTCCCTGCCTCTCCCCCTGTAATGCAAATTGACAGAAACAGTGCTCCCAGCATCTAAACACAGCCCGGGAAAGGCTGCTTCCTGACGAAGCATGAGGCTAGCCTGGAAGGACACACTGGCATGCACACACACACACACACACACACACACACACACACACACAAACACACACAGGCACACACACACACACACACACACACACACACGCACACACACGCATACACGCACACAACGGAGTGAAGGCAACTCTGTGTTAAACAAGCTTTTAAACCACTAGTACCAAATGAAGGGACGGGGGGGGGGGGGGGGGGGGGGTGGGAGAAAAAAAAAGACAAAAGGAAGGGAGTATGAGAGAGAAGCAAGAGATTTAAAGAGAGCAAAAGAAAACAGAGGAGGAATGATTTCCCCCCTTGCTGGCAGGCTGGCAGGTCTGGCAGGCTGGCTGGCTGGCAGCAGCTTGGGCATAATAAGCGTCTTGTTTTTCAAAGTTAAAGCCCTGAATCCAAGGCTCGTCTCCTCGGAGACAGGGAGGCCTACTCGGCACACTTGTTTGCCATTTCAAACACATTTTACTTTGTGCGTTTGAGTGTGTCAAATGTGTGTGTGTGTGTGTGTGTGTGTGTGAGAGAGAGAGAGAGAGAGAGAGAGAGAGAGAGAGGGAGAGAGAGAGAGAGAGAGAGAGAGGGAGAGAGACACGTGTTTGTGTGGGTATGTGTGTGTTTATGACAGATATAGAAAGAGAAAGAGGGAAAAAGAAAGCCAGAGAAACAAGGGAGGCCAAGGAAACAAGGGATCGAAAAAGACATGCAATTATATTCCCTATTCCCCCGTTAATGAAATGCAAAAGTAATTCCCACATGAAGCAAGCAGTAATTGGCCCAAACAGTAATACTATGTGACAATCATACTCAATTCAACGTATGAAATTGCGAGGAATTTTAATCAGGGATAATTTTTGCACAGAAGCCTGACAAGTTGAGATAATTAGAATGCATGTGTTTTTTTTTCATGTGGGTGATAATGATAGCGTTTATTTTGCATCTCTGCTGCGCTCGGTACCCCGTGTCTCTGTGCCATGCTAGCAGAGAAACGGATTCATGGAGTAGGATTTAGCGGTAGAATCCCTCCCTCCGTCCCTCCCTAAAAGACGGCAGGCAGGCTTTTGGGTACGTGTCCTCTTTTAGAAAGAAAAAGGAGAAGGCCAACAGCCACTTCGGAATTTGACTCTTACATAATATTCCTCCGTGGTCTTTGAAGGAACACGTGCCTCCTTTTGGCACGCGGACCTTCTGAACAGACCTTCTGTCTCAGCCTCAAGCCCCCAAAGTGATCTCAATGACAATTCGCAAGCAGGCGGAATAAGTCATCCACAGCCAACAACGTCATCCGCAGCCAAGGTCACGTTTGTGTCACATGGGTTCGTCTTGACTTCAGACACAAAAACAGAGCACATACTTGTTGCACACCACACATTGATGCTGCTGCTGTTAGACTTCAGAGAGTTCCGCGTGGTTCCTCTCCCTTCAGGAGCCCGTGAGCCACAGAACCTTTCGCTCATCCTGCAGTCTCTGCTCCCTTCCCCCGGTAGG
>JAPMUY010000275.1:67500-75000 GCA_026901105.3 Galaxias olidus | reverse complement strand
TTTCTCTGCCTTTCTTTGTGTCTCCTCGTTCTTTTTCTCCGTCTCTCTTTCTCTTCCTCCCAACCCCTTCTTTCCGTCTCTTTTTCCACATCATTCTCCATCCCTCTTTCCCGCTCTCTCTATCGCTCTGCTCCTCTGTCCTCTCTCCCCTCACGTTCCAGGCGGGGAACATTCCGTTCGGGTCAAGAGTCGTGGCTGAAAAGGCCACTTGACAACAGGGAGCATTGTTGGGCCTTCTGAAATACTGGCCTGAATACTGGCCCGCTGAATTATGGCCAGTGATAAAAGCTGGCCCAGTGTGCTGTAAAGAACCACGGTGTGATTGATACGGGGCTGGACAGTGGGCCGGGATAGAGACGGCTCCTGGGTCGTAAACCTTTAATATTACCCCCCCCAGGATTACAAAAATGAATACAATTACTACTTTATTTTATCGTTTGGGCCACTTTGCTCCGCATTTCCTACACGTTAGATATGATAAATGCAGTCATTGTGTGTTCGGAACAAATAGTTAGGTCTCGACTGAATGTGTGCTCCCAAACTAAACTGCCTGTATCACAAACCTTTGTGAAAACGGTGTCTATGTAAATGTTTTTGAAACACTTTATGCAAGGTTTATACAAGGATAAATCAATTCCTGGGCACTTATCTTCCTAGGAATTCCACACAATGTGATAAAGTAAACTTCAACTCACACCCTATATAAGAACCTATTTCACCATGCGCCAAAATTCCATTTCTAAACTAGAGTTTTAGTCTTCTCTTCTTTTCTGAAATGTAGTGGAGGATAACAGGGGGAAGAAAAAGCGGAGAGAAAGCAAAGGGCCTCTGGCCTCGCGGAGCGCTCCGCTCGCCAACCACTGACCCTCTCCCTTCGTTCTGTTTGCTTTCCAATGATCTCCAGCGGTGGAGTGGGAGTCGCTGACATTTGAGCTGTAATAAACTCGGGAGGGCCCGCGTGCCGGACCGGTCGTCCCACCCCTTCGATGGCTCTCAGGGATTCTGATGGCTTTGGCTGGGTGCAGCGTGCATTCATAGAGGCGGGCGGCCGAGAGCACACACTCCAAAATGCATGAGTCCAATCACCGAAGCAGGCCGTCGCTCTCGGTCTCCATTCGGTGCCTCGGACCTCCGACGGGAACACCTGAGCCCCACGGACACACACACACAGGGCCGGTTCGTTCTGTTGCGACTGCAGCGCCGCCGCCATGGACCGTAAAGCAGGTGGGACGCCCCCCACCCCGTGGGCGCCGCCGGGCCGCTGACTCCATCACCGGTGCCGTACGGGGGGACGGAACCGGAGAGAAAGCCCGGAGAACCATATAGGATCTCCAACCCCACCCGGCCAACCGTCTGGTCCCTCTGCTACTGTCAGGCAAAACGGAGTCGGAGCTTTTGATCCATGACTAATGGGTTCCGGGACAGTTTTTACCCTCAAGCCACAAGGCTGTTAAATAGCTAATTAACAGCAACCAGACCTGACAACAGAGTCCCTGTTCAATTTAATCCTGCTCTGATTCATGAAACCATCTCCATTCAGTGTGTATTTAGTTGTATTGTGAAATGTGCGTTTGTGTGAATGTGATCATAATGTTATTTCTATATTGACGTTGGGGCTTGCATTGAGAGCAGTCATTGCACTGGTGGAGTTCACATGGGGTGCCTGCCTCATGCGACATTTCTTTGTTGACTTGACCTGGTCAAATAAGGACAAGGCATGGTAGGAATACTGCCTGGATCCCGCGGTAGCTGCTACACTTACCACTATCTCTTTGACACAGGTCTGCATGTGGTGGCAGCTGACACTCAGGAATGAATGATGTCACCCTGCAGATCAGGCATGTCACTGAAGACCCTTCCTTTCCTGCCAAAAAGAAGGAGATTTTGGATAATATCGCTTCCCAGAGACTACTAGGACTTTCATGACATCCGACATTATCTGAAAATAAGAAAGATTTGTGACAAGTTCTAATATTGCAAAGGTAGGAGATAACATTTGAAGTTTGACCAACTCTTAACTCGAACTTAAAATAGAACCTACGTACACAATATAAGCTTGTGAGATTCTACTCTCCAGTCTCATACGAATTCGTCCCGCTATAAACTCCACCCTAACAACGCTAGTCTATGACATTTAGAATTAAAACTCCACTCTGTATTCCTAAAGGGTGGAAAAGATCGAGAGAGAGAGAGAGAGAGAGAGAGAGAGAGAGAGAGAAAGGACAGACACAGAGAGCACAGGGGAAATTAACTTGTCATACTGAACTGTAGTTCAACTCTCGAGACCCAAGACAATATGTTCCATGTATTCTAGAATAATGACAAACCATGGCACATTGATGTCTTTGACTCAGTGCTGTAAACAGAACTTTTTTACCACAACCACAAAGCATAGGGTGTGTGTGTGTGTGTGTGTGTGTGTGTGTGTGTGTGTGTGTGTGTGTGTGTGTGTGTGTGTGTGTGTGTGTGTGGTGTGCGTGTGTGCGTGTGTGTGTGCTTTACATCTCTGATTTACATTTCCCTTAGGTTTTTGGTGTTGAACGGCCCAGGGGTTGAAACTAGCTTTTTTCATCTCCAGGCTTGGCGAGTCTTAAATGCAGTCCTTCATTTCAAGCCAACGTTCTTCCTCTGGCTGACATGATGTCACCAATTGAAGTAGGCCCTCATTTTCTCTGGAAAGGAAACAAACGTGAACATGCAAATTCAAATAATTTCTCGTTCTTTTGGTTAATTTGGCATGTGTAAGGAGTCAAAGTTCCCTGCTTTTTTCGTTATCAGTGCAACTCAGTGAAACGTCTTTAGGCTGACTAATTCTTGTCAATAGTGGCTCTACAGTCTAATAAAAAAAGACTCGGCCATGGAAATGCTTCTGGTTTTTGGAACCTAGGGGAGCTTTTTTTACTCTTCTGAATCCAGCTCCAATTAATTGTGTATATTATTTATTCAGAACACTGGCAGCTAAACAAGAAGCATTGGCATTCATAAGATTCATCCTCCTCCTCCCTTTTATGCAACAGTGAAGAGAAAATAATTGGAGAGGTGTCTGGAAATGCAAATTGTTTAGTCGGGCAATTATCTCTACATATGTGGTTGAAAGTGTCAGTATTTTTCTCTGGGTATCACTTCAACTGGATTCTATGTGTCTCTCTGTTAAGAACAGAAAAAGGAAGTTTATCATGGTTCAACCGGGCATGAATATCTCATTGTGTACAAGCACCAGCGACCACTTTACTTCAATTTAAGAAAATAAAGTTCACTTCAGTGCTAAAATTGACGTAAAAAAAAGGCTCTGAATCAATTACTTAACTCATCTGATATACTGTGAGTTCAGTAGAAGAAATATATGGTAAAAAAAAGACCAAACATGCTTTCCAGATAATAATCGTGATAGTAATTCACAAAATGTAAAAAAGGATGTAATTTCATGGGCTCACAGTACACTTGTCAACAGACCCTGAACCAATTAAGTACTTGAATGGTTTGGACAGCAGCAGGGTGGGATTTCTACATGGGCTCACCAAAACATATAGTATACTGTGAACACATGGTAGTGTAAGCAAGTTTGGATGCCAACATAATGTCAACCAAAAAAGGCTTTTTTTTGTACGTTATATTTGACATGTTTAACTTAAACAGTGACCATGCATACTATGGATCTAAGCCAGCGAAAGCTTTATAGTTCTAATCTAGCCAGTGAGTGGGCAATTGTCCGAATACATAAGATGACTCAACCAGGTCCATTTAGACACTGTGTATGAGTCCTGGCCCGGCGCTGTGCTGATGACATTCACGTCACAACTGACTAACATGGAATACACAGAGCCCAGACAAACAGAATAGCCAGAGACAAAACCACCACAAAAGAGTGTGAAATCTAAGATGGCTGACCCAGAGCTAACTGGTCTGTTGTCAGGGGCAACGACACAGATTCAGGAAGGGATGAAAACAGATTAAAACATATTCACTGAGGAGTCGGACTGTTTAATGTCATTCTAATTACATGACAGGCTCCTGGTGTAGCAGCATTTAGCTTCCCCTTGTTAAGATGGCTCTAATGGGTGCGGTTACCCACCGTGACGGACTGATCTGAAGGGTTGGTGTTAGGGGATTCTCTGGTAGAATCCTGGTCTGGCAACCATTAGCTTCCTCTAGTTGTAATGGCTCTAATGGGTGTAGTTACCCGCCATGATGCATTTACTGATGTCAGTCGGTAGAGGCTGTGTCCCTAGCGGGGGGGGGGGGGGGGGGGGGCATTGTCAATCCTTACAGTATAACCACAGCCGATTCGTCAGTGTATGTTTGTGGGCCTGCAAATGTGTAACTGCTTGTTAGTGTGTACATACGCATCAGTTATTGTTTGTGTACAATAGGCGTGTGTATTTATATTTAACTGTGTGCCTGTCTGTTAGTGTGTGCGTGAGCGTGTAGACTCTGGAGGAAACCCACTCTCTCACACACACACACACGCGCATACGCACGCACGCACAAACACGCGCGCACAGGGAAGTCACATATTACCACTGAACACTCTCCGTGTTTACTTTGCTCTAATGGGAGGAACAACATTGATGCCTCTCTCCTCTCTCCTCTCCGCGCGTTATTAATCACCGCCATCACTTTGTGTCCGCCATCGATTACGCCATAGATTTAATAACAGGCTCTCAGCGCGAGGGGAGAAGGGAAAATTACCAGGCAGCTATCTAAATTAAGCACTGCGGAAAGCCGTAATCCCACCCCGGCACTATTAAACGCGGTTTCAGGTCATATATTTCCACGGTAACTACGGCGGTGTTTACACTGGGAGGCTTTACGACGGTTGTCAGATCTAATGACATCATGATATCCTCACATCGGGACGAGGAGGGCACCATGGTAACGGTTCGAATGGCAGAGCATAGGATAGCCAAAAAAAACAGATTGGAATACAGAACTACTATGACACGTAAAGGGATGAAGAGCACATAGTTAAAAAAAAAGAATAAGAGGAGAATAAGACAGATAACGTTCAGGTTGAAAATCAAAAGCCCACAAGGTTCAGACGTAATCAACGTAATGGCATTCAGTGCAGCGTATAAAAGGGGACATTTGATACACTTGGCAAAGTGTATTCGTCTCAGTTCAACTCTAAATCGAAACGCCGTTTGAAACAAAGGCAGACCATGGTTACAATTGCAAATGTACAAATGAATAATTTAGGGCTTCACAGGGGATGCTGCCGAGGGGCTGACTTTTAGGGGAGTCCCATAGTACAGTGATTGGCTCATTCAGTCATTTAGGTCATCATGACTAACTTTTCCACATTAGCCACCCAGTCGGGGCTCAGTTGTAGCTGCGTGTCCTCCTCTCAATATATGCCACAGCTCCTCCAAGCCACATTCATGTTCAAGGACGACATAAGCTGTTACTATCAGTAACCTTGCTCTCCGATATTGGACCAGAAGATATTTCCATTGATTAATAATTTGTCTAAGCAGATATCCAGCGAGCGAGAGCATGGACAATTCAAACACATTCAGGTGAAGGCTAGACAGTAATTGCTGAACGTGTCCAAATACGTTGCCTCAAATATAGTAAAAAAAAATGAACTGGTTCACACACTTCAGCTGGTTCTTGAAGCACATATTGTTTTTCTTTGCCATGTTTTAAATAACCTTAATGTAAACTGTGTTGCATTGTGGGAAAATCTGTATGCAAGAAGTATGGTCAATGAATTACATGTAGCTATTTTTACTGTAATTCCTTGTAACTATAATTGTGATACATGCTTATTCCATCCATCCATCCATTGGCTGGAGCCTATCCCAGCCGACACAGGACAAGAGGCGGGGTACACCCTGGACAGGTCGCCAGTCTATCACAGGGCCGACACATAGGGACAGACAACAACTCACACTCACATTCACACCTACGGACAATTTAGATTCACCCATTAACCTGCATGTTTTTGGACTGTGGGAGGAAACCGGAGTACCCGGAGGAAACCCACGCAAATACATGCTTATTGCTTATTGTAATTTCTTCCCCCACATATTTAACATATTTCATGTGGCAGCAACGCACAACCAAAAGAGATTACAGTTTATGTAAATTAGCTATACAGATGAGTTATTTTACTTTTAGCAATAGTGGTAAATATGGTTTTAGCGTGTGGCTACAGTTTAAGTCAAATGTGAAATTATTAAGGGAAATGTGTGAGTTGTCTCAAAAAAGTCACACAGTGCCTTGCCTTGTTACTGTTTTGATCGGAATAAAAAAAAAAATTGAAATATTTTTCCAGAAGCAAAACACTCATTGTCAAGCATAGATACATTCAGCCATTGCCATACGAGTGACCATTGTCATTGCATGTAGCATTCGGTAGCAGACATTCAGTGAACTTGGTTTAACTTTATTGTGATTCATTGTTGTTGCCATACTTAAATACCAGATTATGTATGTATTAATCATTCCTCTTCCCCCAGTTTGTTTCTTACTAGGAAGGACCATCTGACAGCCAATCAATTTAATCGAATCAACAATCCACAATGTCTACCACAGACACTTCACTTGATGTGAGCAATTAACCAAGGGAACCATCCGAAACCATGTGCTTTTCAGACAACTCCAGATCTAGCGTGGTACCATGTGGGTTTAATACCAACATTTTATATTTTAGCTACAGTTGTATGCATTGAAAAAGGCATAAGTTACGAAGGAAGAATTATGTTGGAATTGGGATTGATATTTCCATATACTGTGTTGTTAAATGTACCAATGAGAAATACATGGCTAAACTGGGTATCAACACTATTTTGTCAAAAAACTTTGGTAAAACTGTGTTAAACAAGAGCAGTAAGTATAGTATAATTTTTTCCACAAGCAAAAAAAAATTATTCTGAAGGGGCAAGATTAAGTTTTACCATGAATATTGGAATGAAAATATATAATAATTTAAATTATACCATTAAACGACTATTCAAAGGATAACAGTGCAATTTTTTAACCAAATCTTCCAAACTGCAAACACACTCTATGCTCAGCCTGAAAATGTATAGCACTTTTTTGAAAACACTAAACTGAGTTTTTCACATAAGGCGCAGCAAGTTCTTGTGTTTAATTTGGAAAACACTACCATTCAAAATACCATATTTACTAATTGCTTCCATCCAGTTCAGATGTGTGCCAATGCCAACAGCTTTAACATCGTAAACAGGCCACAGGTTAGCACTCCATAGCCAAACCCACTTTTTTTATGTAAACAAGTCTGTGTCTGACTTGTTTAACAAGTCTCTGTCTATTTTCAGTATTTTCTTGCTTACAGCAGACCGCTGTGCTCAGCACACTGAATATTACATTTGTGTAAGAGCTACGTCAAAGGGTTTTGAATACGTGCTTTCATTTGTAGAAGATTTCTTAAGTTTTGCATGTTGTGTGTTTTATGGGTATAGCTTTTCGGAAATACGCCATATAGTTTCAGATATCGAGCTTAAGAAAACAAACAAAACTGTAATGAATTAATGC
>JAPMUY010000275.1:52500-62500 GCA_026901105.3 Galaxias olidus | reverse complement strand
CTATCATTCCATCTCTTCTTCTTGTATGGCTGCCATTCCACCTCGTTTTCTCCCCTCTTTCCTTCTTATCCTCCATCCATCCATCACTCCATCTGACATTCAACTGTCATTTTAGCATTTTCCATCCGTCTCTCTCTCAAGCCATCCATCCATCAAGTCCATCGTTCACACTGTCTCACGATCTGATTTATAAAGATTGTATATTTCCCCCTCTATAGCTTTCCCCTCCAGCACTTCTCCTCCAGCTGTCTGTCTCTGTGCCTTCCCCCCTTTTTCTCTGTCGTCAGACAGACCTCTTCACTTTTTGCCTTGTTTTACTGTAACGCGTTAGCTACTTTGAGCTAAGTGAATCCTACGAAGGCAGACTCCTCTGTCCGTCCAAAGATGCATCGTACTAGATAGACCAGGCTAGAACATCCAGCCTTCGAATAGCAGCATGGTGAGAGAGAGAGAGAAAGAGAGAGAGAGAGTGAGAGAGAGAGAGAGAGAGGGAGAGAGGGAGGGAGGGGCAGAGAGAGGGCGAGACAGAGAGAGTGAGAGAGAGAGAGAGAGAGAGAGAGAGAAAGAGCAGAGAGAGAGAGAGTGAGAGAGCGAGAGAGAGAGAGAGAGAGAGAGAGAGAGAGAGAGAGAGAGAGGGAGGGAGGGGCAGGTAGAGGGCGAGACAGAGAGAGTGAGAGAGAGAGAGAGAGAGACAGCAAGAGAGAGGGAGAGGCAGAGAGAGAGAGAGAGAGAGAGAGAGAGAGAGAGAGAGAGAGAGAGAGACGAGAGAGGGAGGGGCAGAGAGAGAGAGAGAAGAGAGAGAGAGAGAGAGGAGAGAGAGAGAAAGAGAGAGGGAGGGGCAGAGAGAGAGAGAGAGAGAGAGAGAGAGAGAGAGAGAGAGAGAGAGAGAGAGAGAGAGAGAGAGAGAGAGAGAGAGAGAGAGAGAGAGAGAGAGAGAGAGCGAGAGAGAGAGAGAGAGAGAGAGAGAGAGAGAGAGAGAGAGAGAGAGAGAGAGAGAGAGAGAGAGAGAGAGGAGGGGAGAGAGAGAGAGAGAGAGAGAGAACAGTTGGCAGAGTACCTGGGTATTGATTGTAATCGGGGCAGAATTAGATCGGAGGTGCAACATGAATATTAGATTTGTAGCTGGCTGCTCCGGGGTCATCTGCTGTGAAGGCACGCCGCTTCTTATTTTGTTTTCTTTTGGTGTCTTTTTCTCACCGCCTGGTTGAAGCCAATCCAAGGAGACACGGAATGAAATTGGCTGGATGTTGTTGTTCAAGTGTTAGCTTTTCAAAATCTGCACTTAGAGCCCAGATGCGGGGACTTTTTACTCCCCGCTTGAGTCTTTCGCCCCCATCTTGAACGGCTCAGACCACTCGCTCCTGACGAGTTCACCGTAGATCCAAACCAATTTCACAGCGCTGGATGAATGATTTATCCAAAATTGATTTGAGCACAAATTCCATTTCGTATTTTGTTAGAGGGTTGCAATTCATCAGCTGTCTGTTTGTTTTGATAGGAGATCAGCTTTGCCACAGTATGGAGGGGTCACAGCTCTAAGCACACACACACACACACGCACGCACGCACGCACACATGCACACACACACACACACACACACCAGCCATGCATGACTCATCAGGATTCAATACACTCTACGTCTCATTTATTTTCAACTGAACACAGTCAATGTAAGATTTATTTTGATGCAATACACTCAAGGAATGATTTGTTTTCATTTTGATTCAACACACTCTGTGGGCTCCATGATTCACTTACATGAATGGAAAACACCTTTCTTTGACTTAACACCCCGTGCTGTCTGACTTTGATTTCTGCCGCTCGGCTCTTCTGATGAGTGTTTTTTGTGGGACTCGTCAGGTATCAACATTGCATAGCGTGACCCCTATCCCCTTCACCCTCAGTGTGTATATGAAAGAATGATTGGTGTCGACACTGTGTTGATCATACAGAGTGTGCGGCGCCTGGATACGGATTCCACAGATTCCGGCGAGCTGCTGTGAAAGTATGGGATTGGCTCTCTCAGTCCATGTGGCCGGCTTCCGAGTCGTTCCAAAACACGTCCATAAACTGTCAGCTTGGAGTAATGCCAATGAACTCACGGATCAAACGTTCACACCAATCAATCATGGGCTCCCTGTTGGATGTGTGTGTAAGTCTGAAGGGAGTAAGAGCATGGGAAGATGGTGTGATGCTGTTAACCCAAGTTAGAAGTTCAAAGTAGTCTTCTGCGCTAAGTATATTATAAATACTGTAAAAGACAAAAACACACATACTTATGCATATACATATAGAACTAGTATAAACATTATGAACTGTACGTTGTCAATAATGTCAGATTTGAGTGAGTTCTTCTGAGAAAAAGTAGCTTTTAGAATGATTTATTTGCCACGGTTCCTAACATTATTAGGGTGTACGTTACTAAGATCATAAATGTACTATGTCATATCCATACATAAATGAAGTATACAACTCAAATATAAGCATGCTGTTCAAGCTATGCCTGGGACAGGCAGAGCTATACAAACTCCACCTCCACAGAAGCATTACCGATTCAATACCCCCCACAACGTCAACTTCAAAAGCCTTCAAAAGTGGAAATGGTAAAAAAAACACAAAAATAAAAACTCTTATTAAAGTCATACTCATGCCTGCGCATATTTTCTCTCAGCCTTTCTAGCTTTGACAGCAGCCTCAGGTAATATACAAATATACACCACTGGAAAACGGCTGGTAAGTTGTGTTATGATAACATTGTCCTTGAACAGGCAAACGGCATCTTTCAACACTGGAACATGAAAGCTGTCAAGCATCTCTCCCGACTGTCTGTCTGCGTGTCTATCAGGCACAGTTCCCAGAGGTCACGACCCCTGCCGATGATGTGTTTGGAGAGAAAGCTGCTCTGGTTTTTTCTCTGAAACTCCAAAACAAACTGAAGCCCTTCAAAAGGGGATGCATTAAAGACAGTGTGTATTTGGCAGGGCCTAACTTTGGGTCAGATTCCTCTCGCTTTGATGTTAAGTATATTAATTGGAGAAGTGTGGTGTACAAAAAATATTTCATGCACAGAGGAATATGCGTTCTTCAACATCCCACTCATATCACTCATCTCATTTAAATGTACTTATGGTGATGGAAATAAATTCAACGATAAATTCAATGACATAATCATTGTATTGTATTTTATGTATTTATGAGTGTGTTTTATGTTCCCCTCTTTGACAGATAGACCCCTAAAACCTCCGTCAAGTCTAAACGCATAAGGGCGTCGAAGTCGTTGAACTCATCTCTACACCAAACTGAATAAATCAGTAGGATGTTTTGCTGTGACGCTAGCCTGAGACAGTCCACAGCAGGGGGTCCGTGAACAGTTTGCACGGACATGCAAATGGCTCCGGAAATCTCTAAAAGGATAACGTTGACAGCGAAATAATCGGGAAGCGGCTCCGATTCCGAAAATGAATTTACGATGGCGGGGTGAACATCAGCCAGACCCCGCCACCCTCCCCCCGGAGAAGATAAGTTGTTTAACCCGCAATCTCACCTCCCCTGCCCCCCCCCCCCCCCCCATCATCTCTCCATCCAGACAAATTACGTTTAATGATATGTTTCACCCTCTGTCTCTTCTACCTAAAACGTTACTACATAATTTATGGAAGACATATAAATAAATGCACTGTGCTAAGGAGAGGAAGAGGAGGGTGCAGCCCAAGCCGGACTGAGAAGAAAGAGAGAGAGAGAGAGAGAGAGAGAGAGAGAGAGAGAGAGAGAGAGAGAGAGAGAGAGAGAGAGAGAGAGAGAGAGAGAGAGAGAGAGAGAGAGAGAGCGAGGGGAATAGCTGAACATGCGAGGGTAAGGGAAGCTATAGATGTCTTGATGCATGTTTAAGTAGTGTCCCTGACTGGGGATTTTCTATTAACCTGTCTCATTGGAGCTTTTATCAGCCTGTTAAAGGTCTGCTCAGCTTCTGGTGCTGTAAGCGATACTACCTCTCTCTCCTTCTCTCTCTCTCTCTCTCTCTCTCTTTCTCTGTTTCTCTCTCTCTCTCTCTCTTTCTCTCTCTCTCTCTCTCTCTCTCTTTCTCTCTCTCTCTATCTCTCTCTCTGTCTCTCTCTCTCTCTCCCTCTGTCTCTCTCTCTCTCCCTCTCTCTCTCTTTCATGGTCTCTCCCTCTCTCTCTCTCTCTCTCTCTCTCTCTCTCTCTCTATATATATATATATATATATTTCTCTCTCTTTATTTCGCTCGCTCACACTCCATATAAGTATATATATATATATAAATATGCATTATGTATATTAAGGTTTACGTGGTTTTGCTGGCTGCATGTACCTCGGGGGTAAATTAAGCTGCCAGAATGTATCCTCATGGACATCATCTAGGAACACAATTATCACACCCACACACAGACACAAACAGAAAACGCACGCACGCACACACACACACACACACACACACACACACACACACACACACACACACACACACACACACACACACACACACAGACGTACGCGCAGGTATATACAGCAAAGCCATAAAACACGTGAGGCAGGCAACGTCGATAAAGCGTGACACATACTGCGGGAACACGTGCACAAGCACACAGACAGGCCGTGAAACACATACAAAGCACACACACACACACACACACACACACACACACACACACACACACACACACACACGGGAGAGGCGTGAGCGTCCATGTTACAGATAATGACAGGTCACTCTCTTGTTGTTTTCCTCGTGGAGTTACAATGTGACATCGGTGTTTTTTGACTTTATCATGGTACTATTACCCAGAATGATGACTTTGAGCCCCGGCAACTATCGTCATGACGCCGTGATCTCTCTCTCTCTCTCTCTCTCTCTCTTTCTCTCTCTCTATATTTCGCTCGCTCACACTCTAACAGAACAGAAAGTACGGTATGATGCCCACAGATCTGCCCCACCGTCTGCCCACACTGTGGACCGCTATCTCCAAGGACTTTAACGTGACCGTCTTACTGACAGACACACACACACACACACACACACACACACACCCTTCCTAGGTGCTGTACACCTGCCGCTATCCAGCCCCCCCCCCCCCCTCCGTGCAGCGTACGAGGTAACAGCGTGATGTATATCACCATGCCAACCTCCTGTGGGCGTGCCTGCGGACTGAAAGTCCATGAATAAATCTCTCCCTAGGAGATCATCTGTCTCCCTGAACTCTGCTTCCCTCTAGATGTGTGTGTGTGTGTGTGTGTGTGTGTGTGTGTGTGTGGGTGGTGGGTGTGCGTTTGCGTGCGTGCGACAGAGAAGGGGATATACATGTAAACCATTACGCCAAGCGAGCCGTGTCTTTGCCGGTGAGCGTTCTGACTGCACGCTGTACGTGCGTGACGGAGGATGTGTGGGTCCCTAAACGGACAGCGCGGTTTATGCTAAGGTGTTGACATCCTTCGCCTCGCTCGGTCAATGCCAGTTAACGGGGAACCTCTGAAACTCCTTGGCAAGGGCAGCCACGCGATGGAAAACAAATAAGAAACTGGCAATCAAACAAAAGGGCAGGCAGGTAGGCGGGAAGGCACGCATCATGGTGGATGGAGGGAGGTGGTTTGAGCTGTGTTCGGTGATGGTTTGTCATGCTGGTCAGCCGTCCGAGCAGTAGATTAAAACGGCTCTTTGTAATCAGAAACCTCACACACAGTGTGGCATGGGAAAATAAAGTGGGCACGATCTCAAACAATACTACAGCAGGAGAAATTGGCACGCTTCCTTCTAGGGTTTCATTGAACAGCCATGTTGATGGCAGCTACAAGGCTTCAACTCCAGGAAGGAAATGTGTTCACACACACCCGATCTGGGCGTTGGTGACGTTACGTCCCCCTCTTTTTGTCCCCCCCCCCCCCCCCACCGGTCGGCTCCGTGTCTCGTCCGCCCGCTCGGTCAATGACTTCCTATCGATCAGAAGATTGGAAAGCCGTCCTTTGGGCCGGTCGCCATCATACTTCAGTTCTTTCATTTTTTTTTTCTTTCGTTCCCCCGTCTTTTTTGCCTCCTCGTCAAAACGACCCCCTCCACCTTTTTTTCCCCTCTCGGCCTCCTCCTCCTCCTCCTCCTCCTCCTCCTCCTCCTCCTCCTCCTCCTCCTCCTCCCACACAATGTCCTCTTTTGTCAAGCCCTCTCTCTTTCGTCTCGTTCCGTCTCCGTTCTCCCATTCTCTCCCCTCTCTTCTCTCCCGCGGGGCGAGGCTTTAGAGAGGTGTGTGCCCTCCGCCCGGATGTTGACGCTTCCCGCTCGGCGTGGATTAACATATTCTTTTTTTTTTTTCTTCCTTGCCTCAGATTGTTTGATGAATGATGAGGAGGAAGACGGCGAAACCCCCCCCCCCCCGCTCCGTCTCCTCTCCGCCTGCCCCCCCCCCCCCATTCATTTTCTCTTCTTTACCGTCGACATCAACTGGCCCCCCTCTTTTGCCTGTCTCCGGCTCTCTTTTCGTTTTTCCTTCCTGTTTATTTCCCTTTACCCTCCATCCCTCTCTCCCTCCCTCCCTCCATCCCTCTTTTGCCTTCGATGCTGAATGCATACCCAATAAACTCATTTTCACATCTCTCTCTGTACATTCATATAATCCGGCATAATCACTCCTGCGTTTTATAGCCACACTCTATCAGATGCCAAAACAACGTGCTGTAAAGGGTTGCGCGGTTCAGTTTGTTGCTCAGCAATTCCAGGCTATTTCGGTCCCTTTCCACTCCCTCTCACATTACCTGGCTGACAGATGCGAGGGTGCAATTTTCTCCTCAGTGCGGAGGGAGAATGATTGTCTTGTTGTTGGGTGGGGTGGGCGGGGTGGGGGTTGGGGGGGGGTGAGGGCGAAGGAACACCCCCTGATTTTTTGCCTCGAGGAGCACACAATCTCATATCTGCAAGCACCTGCAGATTTCATGCATTTATTAGGGGAGTCTGTGTGGCGACCGGGGGCCTCGGTGGGGGCGGCGTAGAGCGGGGCGGGGGGAGCGTGGGGAACGGGGTCGCGTCACGGAGGACAGGCCGCGGGGGTGGGGGGGGGTGGGGGGGGGTGGCGGCGCGGCATGGCGGGCGACACGGCGACGCGTGGGGGCGCTGAGATGACTCGGCCCCCGGACTAACAGTGGGGGTTGTGCGCCTTGCGGCCGCAAAGGACTCCCGGTCTTTCCAAATGATTCTTGTCTGTTTTATATACTCATCCCTCATTGCCGCCGTTAATGTCCCCTGCATGTGTGATTGTTGACGGGAGCGGTTTCATGTCTGTCTCTCGTCGTTGGTTTGCGGTTGACACCTGCAGTGTTTGTGCGTTTGTTTGTAAAGTTTGACTCACCTTAGTTGGCTCACGGCGGACGGGGCTATCAAGAGAAGCACCGTAGGGGTGTGAATCCAAACTATCCTCCTCACGTTCAGTCTGGTTTGCCATCTGGTCTCCTCGTGTCCCCCCTCTCCAAATGTCGTCCCACTGGAAAGTCAGCAGGACACCGGGAATGCCTACTTGTTTGTATACTTGCCTGCCTGTCTGCCCGCCCGCCCGTCCGTCCACCCGTCTGTCCGTCAGTCCGTCCGGCAGCTGCGATGCTATAACCTCTATGCCCGTTTGGTTTGTTTGTGTCGTCTGTGTGTGTGTGTGAGAGTGAGAGAGGTGCAACAGAGAGCTAATAAGAAAGGCCTGCGAGGAGGTTTTGCATACATTCATGAGAAACAGATAGAGAGAGAGAGAGAAGCCCGGTGACAGCACAGCCCGAAGAGAATCAGACGAGGAAAAACACTACAACTCCCATGTCATTGTTTCCATTTGCAAGTATATTAGGCCACAAGCTGACAGTATCAAATTAATTCCAGAGGACTCAATTTAGTTGCGTTTATTTTTCAGAGCTGTCGGCACAATCTTGGGTGATATGAAAACATTGAAAGTCATAACTCTGAATACAACGGGCGCACAACTCACAATGTAAAGAGAGACGTGGAACGGACTGAGAAATCAACTCCCCCTGCATTGGAACATCAGCTGGGGATTACAGTAGGAGACGAGAGAGCCCTAAACTATCACACACACACACACACACACCTACACACACACTCACACACACACACCCACACCCACACACACTCACACACACTCACACACACACACACACACACACACACACACACACTCACACCTACACACACACACACTCACACCTACACACACTCACACTCACAAACTCACACACTCACACCTACACACACTCACACTCACACACTCACACACTCACACCTACACACACACACACACACACACACACCCTCACACACACACACGCACACACACACACACACACACACACACACACACACACACACACACACCCACTCACACCCCCACACCCACCCACACACACACACACACAGTGTATCGACTCTTTTCCTATCCTTCCCATTCCCCCCGGTCCACTTTCTTTCCTCACTTCCACTTAACCTTACCCCTCCATCTCTCTCACTCTCCCACTCTCTCTACTGCTCTCTTTCTCACTCGTTCATATCTCACTCTCTTTCTGTCACACCCCCCCATCTCTCGCTCTTTCTCTCACCTCTCTACTGCATTCTCTCGTTCTTTCTGTCTGCCTATCCCCCTGTCTCTCAATCTTGCTCCATCTCTCTCTCTCTCTCTCTCTTTCTCTCTCTTTTTCCTCCCTTTTCCACAGTTAAGTTCTTTATGTTTCTCTCTCTGTGTTTGGGTGACAGCATTCTCCGCTGAGTGGTGACTAACTGTTGCAACACTTTCTGTCTGTGTGTCTGTGCTTGTCTTTCTTACCATCTACATTTTGTTTCCCACCCTATGTAATTACCATCTCTGTCTGTCTTAGGTTGTCCTTCAAGCCTTCCCGGGAGACATATAGACTGAGTCACGGAGAGAGACGGAGAGAGACGGAGAGGGAGAGAGAAGGAGAGAGAGAGAGAAGAGAAAGTGAGAGGGAACCACTTGTCACCGCTCCAAGGACAGATTTCTCAGCTCTCTCTCTTTCTTTCTCCCTCTCATTCTCTCTCTTTCTCTCTCTCTCTCTCTCTCTCTCTCTCTCTCTCTCTCTCTCTGTCTTAATCCCCTCTCTCTGTCTCTCTCGATTTTTCTCTTTCATTTTATTTTTCTCGTCTCTCTCTCTTTCTCTCTCTCACACACTCTCTCTCTCTCTCCCTCTCTCTCTCTCTCTCGCTCTCGTTCTCCTTCTCTCTGACTCTTTTCCCCCCCTTCTCTTTCTCACTCGCTTTCTGTGGGATTACTCTGTCTTTATGGCTCCAGTGAATTAGAAAACTAATCTTCCCACTCCATCCCGCGTCAATGCCGTCCACCAGTCGATGTGTGACGGCCTAGACAGATCAACGCTGGCCACAATAGTGGAGCCCCTTGCCCGCTTCCCCCAGAGCCACGTCTGAGCCCGTCGTGAGAAGCCGGTGCACACCGCCGTGGCCTGGCACGGCACCGTTTCAGAGGTCCCGTCCCCCCTCAGCACCGATCACACCCCTGCCCTCGAAAAGCTTTTTTTTTGTTGTTGTGAGTGACGTGTGGCTCTCGGCCGAATCTGTGCACTGACGCCCGCGTCACAGTCGACCCGATCTGATACGCTGTGGGGATGGCCACGGGAGTCGAGCCAACGGGAGGAGGGAGGCTCTGGGATCTTATGCAGTCAGGTCATACGGGCGAGTGACACGCCTCCCTTCGGCCAATCACGATGGGCGCGGTGGGAAGTGCTGCGTCGTGTGGGCCAGCGCTGAGGTGCTGCCCCTGATGCCCCTGTCTTCCTCTGCCCACTGAAAAGCTCTCCAGACGGGCTCTCCATACTCAAGTTGACTGTGGGGTTTATACTCTATGGGCTGTTTTTTGTATCGTGGCGGGGAAAGAGGGCTATCAACCAATTGTGTGTGTGTGTGTGTGTGTGTGTGTGTGTGTGTGTGTGTGTGTGTGTTTGTGCGTGTGTGTGTGAAGGCAGAATATACTGTC
>JAPMUY010000275.1:42500-47500 GCA_026901105.3 Galaxias olidus | reverse complement strand
TTTTTACGTTTTACGGGTTTTTTTTCCCGCTGCGATTTTCCTTTCGGTTGCTCGGCTGCCGATCGTTCTCCCCGGCCCCCCGTCTGCTTGAAGGCCCTCCTAGGCACGGATGCAGAGCAGCCTGCATGGCCGCGGGTTCTTCCTCACACGCCGGCTACGGTCTCCCTCCAGTGTGGCTGGTGTTTAGCTGAACTCACCATCAGCAGGAGCTGCAGTTTGGATCTACAAAGTAGAGAGAGGTTAGAAGATGGATTCTGAGACCGTATATTACAAAGCCATGGAGTGATTTGCGTTGTATTCAGCAGGCTTCTGGTATCCACTGAATATCCGTTACTCGATGGGTGACCAGTCTCATGTTTGGCCGTAGCTGCTAGTTCAGAACGTGACCCAGGAAGTTCTTTCACATTCCTGTTGTAAGCTCCTCCAGCAGTGTCCCAGCTCTAATCAGAGGCAGGTCCAGCCTAGGTTTTCTGTACCCAGGATTATGTAATATAGACTATATTGTTTTGAAGTAGGGCTTCGTTATCAAGTCATGTAGGGATACAGTATTCCTATCTAATTCAAGTAAGGAGAATTTTTTTTTATGTATCCTAGAGGTCAATCGTATTGTCTTCAAAAAAATTACTTTTAGAGTAAGTTAACCTTTTGTAAGTCCAAAATGAACGTTTCCTTATTACGCAACAAGCAAGGCGAGCAGCTGTACATACACACCTGCTGCTGTCACTACGGCTACCGCTCATTGCCATGGAGCTGGTGCAGCAATATTTACAACGGGGCCATTTTCCAGATGGGACGTCTCGCAATTTGACCAGTTGATTTGCTGACATTGTTCCCAAGAGCGGCCTCAGAGCTGCCTTGATGCTTAGCCAAAGTGAAAAAGGAGTGGGGAGTCTGTGCGCATGCAGAAACGCGACGGCGGCGGACACAGCTCGCTGTGTACTGAGCCGTGAAGAGGACCGGGGGCTGAAATGTCAGGTGTTTTTTCGCTGCAAACCTTTCAACAACAACAAACTCCTGGCCATAGCACAGCCTCCAGCTTTCTCTGGCCCGCGGGCGTTAAAGGTGCAGATTTCTGGTTCGAACAGATCCCCAATTATGGCTTGCTGTATGCTGTAGTCAATGCTGTGTTTTATTTATGTAATCAGGCAAAGGATTTAAATGTGGGAGGAAAGAATGTGTTCCCACGTGCACACTGTGTTTGTACAGGGGTCAATGAGTGTGTGTGTGTGTGTGTGTGTGTGTGTGTTTCTATAAACTGCAGTGCTCCCTTTAGATATGGGGTTACTGTTAGCTCTGAAAACATGCTGCTGTCACTCTCACAAAGATTGGCACGCCTCTGAGCTCTGTCAGGGGGGGTGCCAAGAGTGTGTGTGTGTGTGTGTGTGTGTGTGTGTGTGTGTGTGTGTGTGTGTGTGTGTGTGTGTGTGTGTACGCGCGTGTGCACGTGGAAGTGGACGAGTGTGTGATCGTGTCCTCCCAGTAGTTCCCCCTGGCTTTCCAGCCTTATCCTCCGTGTAACTTAACTCCTCTGACGGGGAAAGACAACAAGGTTAGAAGGGAGAGGGGCCAAAACATTCCAGACACGTTTTCCCTTTTCATCCGATCAGACAATAGATAATGAGCACTCTCTACAGACACCGTCGACTATTGAAAGCCCTGTTTTTTTTTTACGCCTTTTCAAAAGCAAAGGGCCAGTTGGGTTTTAAGATGTGGACCACCACTTTTTGGGATGACTTTTCCTTTCACATGTAGGCCCACCCTCCTTGGTGCGGAGAGCACGGCGTGCCCGGCGTTCCCCGCGGATAGGCCAGCTGTCACGGGCCGTCAGCGACCAGAAGGATCTTTCCATGTCGAGGTCAGAGTCAGGGGCACCGCTTTGGAAAGCTAACACGTACAGCCGCCCGCCCACCCACCAGAACACACGCACGCACGCACGCACGCACGCACGCACGCACACACACACAAACGCACTCACAATCACGTGTGCACTTAATGGCGTTTGCGATACACAACATGTCGGTGGTTAAAACGAGCACACACACACACACACACACACACACACACACACCGACTCGAGCGAGCTGGCCTGCCACGACGCGGTGCCAATCTGCAACACAAATACATATGTACCCACACACAGGACTATGACCCCCAGACACATACACACACTACCTACAGGGCTGAGGTCAGGCTGTCGGGTGCAGGAAGACTCCACCTCCCAGGCTATCCGGGGGAAGCACAAGCTTCCTGTATCCCTGTCACAGGGAAGCGTGTGTGTGTGTGTGTGTGTGTGTGTGTGTGTGTGTGTGTGTGTGTGTGTGTGTGTGTGTGTGTGTGTGTCTATCCTCAGGAGAGAGAGTCATTCAGCCCTCTCTTACATACCCCAGTTTGGCGCGTGAGGAATCTGTCCTTTGGCACCCAGGATGAGGACTGAGCCTACGTGTTGGGCTCTAAGTGGAATAGTGTGTGTGTGTGTGTGTGTGTGTGTGTGTGTGTGTGCAGAGAGATAGGCCGAGAGAAAGTGTGTGTCTGCTTGTGTGTGTGTGTGTGTTTGTGCACGTTCACATGAGGCTGTGCTTGGACAAAGCCCCCTGGTCAGGGCAGAGCCGACCATAATGGAGCACAGCAGCTTCCATCTGTCTTCTTACTCTCACACACACACACACACACACACACACACACACACACACATATATGAACACAGCAGGAGCTGACTCATGTGGGAGACCTATATGCATGTAGAGGGCACTACGTAAAGGCACATTTTGGTTTGCATAGTATTAATGGATCCTGTGCGTGTGTGTGTGTGTGTGTGTGTGTGTGTGTGTGCCTGCCTGTCTGTCGAGTACTAAGAGAGATGACTATGGCTCGGAGCCTTCATCGCCACAGCTGCTACTTCTAAGGTCATTTCTCATGGTGGGAAAACTATGGAATTGATTCAGCGTGAGCATGGTTGAGGGACTGAGGATGTGTGTGTGTGTGTGTGTGTGTGTGTGTGTGTGGGTCACACTGCTTGGGAACGAGGGAGCTTGCATGTTCGTGTGCCTTTGGGATTTCTTTTCCAGAAACGGATGGATTTGGGTTCTGTGAGTCAGTAAACCTTCTCCTGTTGATGACATATTCATCTCACTGTGTGAGCCAACTTTTCATTTCCTGGAAGAAACAGGGGGAGTGTGCGGCTACCGTAGCACGACGCGCTGCTAGCTCGCTAGCAGTACACCATGGACGTAGCTCATAAACTCCTTGTGAAATGTACAGGAACCCCCCTCGCACTAAAAATGCACCCACAACCTAAACGCACGGACATCTTGACATTGTCAAACATCTATGCCCCCCTACCGACCCTGCTACAAAGTAAGCACACACCAAATCTCCAATCCTCTTCATTTGTATTTTCGGACCACAAAAAAGTTTGACCTTTCCTAAGCCAATGACAGCAAACCTTTTTTTGTTTTTATTCAAATGAAACCAAACCTTCTGTTCCTTTCCGTTGTCCTGTAACGTGTCCTCACCTAGCCACGGTACGCAAAGCTAACCTAACGTCCGTTTCCCTGGCGTGCACCTCGTCCTGTGGCATAGAGGGGCCTACAGAAGCCCTCTGCGACTTCAAGGGTGCCATAAAATCATCCAGGAGGCACGCATGAAAGAAATAAGCCTTTGTGACTAACCCTGTTGGTTCTGCAGGGGACCCACACACACACACACACACACACACACACACACAGAGAGACACACACTAACTGACGCATACATTGTAAACAAACGTGAGCACATGATCTACCCCATGCTCTCTTTCTCTCCTCTCTCTCTCTCTCTCTTTCTCTCCTCTCTCTCTTTCTTCTCCCCTCTCTCACTCTTTCTCCTCCTCTCTCTCTCTCCCCCCCCTCTCTCTCTCTCTTTCCCCTCCTCTCTCTTTCTCTCCTCTCTCTCTTTCTTCTCCCCTCTCTCTCTCCTTCTCCTCCTCTCTTTCTATCTCTCTCTCCTCTCTCTCTCTCTTTCTCCTCTCTCTCTCTCTATCCCCCCTCTCTCTCTCTCTCTTTTTCCTCCTCTCTCTCTCCTCTCTCTTTCTTCTCCCCTCTCTCTCTCTCTTTCTCCTCCTCTGTCTCTCTCTCTCTCTCTCTCTCTCTCTCTCTCTCACGCTCCCTCTCTCTCTCTCTCTCTCTCTCTCTCTCTCTCTCTCTCACGCTCCCTATCTCCCTCTCAGAGTCCATGCCCCCACTTTCTCTCCACTGATGGCTACTAAAAACACTTTCCATCAAATGAGATGGCTGAATTACACAAAGGCAATGGCACGGGCAGAAAATTACACAGTCCCCATATATTTTTTATTTACATTTTAATCACATATACACGTTTTATTGTTGTAATTTCTATTCATCAGTATAATTACAGCACAGCTCAAGGGCACAGAGACCGAAATGAACATTCAAATCAAACGCTGAACCTATCAGGGAACATTAGCATGTTTTTGTTAGGGCTCTGTAAAAATACCTTCCAAGAAAAAGAGCACACCAACACTGCACAACAAGGCAATATACTTTATAACACAATTAGCTGGAGTCGACATAAAGAACAATATATGGTTTGCATAGCACCGATAATAACTGCAATTTATTGCAACAGAAAACCTATTTTAGTTTCGCTGCAGGAGAAATCCTCTCTCGCTGGTGCATGGACTCATAGCTATGGCAGATATGGTCACAAAAGAGTTGTTTTTTCTTTAAACAAAATCACCCTGTAACGCCTCCTATTTTCTCTATTTATCTCCCTCCTTTCCTCTCTCGGCCATTTTATAAATCTGAAATATTCATTACCTGAGGGCGGTTCATGGGTGATATTTCCGAAGTGAGTGAACTGCCATCAAAGACTCAGCTTTTGTTAGGCAAAGGTTGACTCTCGACGCTTTTCTCTGCAACGTGTGAATGAACATGACGTTGGCTGTGAAGGCTCTGCCCCGCGGCCTTTGTTGGGTTCCACAATGGCACAGCGTCGACGCCGCG
>JAPMUY010000275.1:32500-37500 GCA_026901105.3 Galaxias olidus | reverse complement strand
ACTGTGTGGTGTGTCAGTGTTTGTGCGTGTGGGTGTGCATGTATACCACAATGAGGTGTGTGTGTGTGTGTGTGTGCGTGCCATGCTAAGCTTTTGCCTGCTCCTTCAGACAGAGAGAGATAGAGAGAGAGGGAGAGCGAGAGAGAGAGAGAGAAAGGGGGGGGGAGAGAAAGAGAGAAAGGGAGAGAGAGAGAGAGAGTGGAGTAGCTATGGGGACACAATCACCAGAAATCAAACCCGAGTGGACGGGGTCACAACCCGACTCGGGCGGGCTCGTCAGGCCCTGCTGTGTGCCTCCTCCACCTGGTCTGGAGCACACCTAATCAATCAGAGACGTGAAGAGAGACACACAGACCAAACCGCCCAACAGACAAACCAGGCTGCTCCACGGCTGCTCAGCCACCAACCGCCACGTCTCTTCAGCCACGATTTCTCTCCGGGAGCGAATGATGTGGGGTCGACTCGCGAGGAACACCCCACCATAAAGGTCTTAACGAGAGAGCAGAGAGAACGAGTGAGGGAGAGAGAGAGAGATAACAGAGAGAGATAGAAATTGTAGAGAAGAAAGAGAGAGAATAGATAGCAGAGAGAGACAAAGATATATAGGAATACATGGAAAGAGAGACAGCAGAGAGAACAAAAGATTAAAGAGGACTAGAGAAAGAGAAAAGAGAAGGATTTGAAAGAGAGAGGGGGGGAGAGTGTGATAGATTGAATGAGCCATGGTTAAATCTAGCGGAATAGAAGATGGATGCCCCTTCAGGTCTGCAGGGAGGTGGGCATCTCCTCGCCCAGCTGGGGTCTCTTCGCCCTTCTCCTGGTTGGGTTTGGTCACGCCTTCCCCTGCCTCTCCCGGTGTTCCATAACCAAAGCCCCCCCCCCCCCCCTCATGGTGCCGGGAACCCACACAACAGGCTGTGGAGTAGGGGGTCCATAAAATCTGCCACAACTCAAGACCCCTCCACATTTCCTTAACTCGTTGAACGTGCGACCGGAATACTGACGACCCTGCCCGCGTCCCTTTTTCTTTTTTATGGCGAAAGCGGCCACATCTGTGATGTGCTGTTTCATTTTTTTACTCAGCGGAGAATGCATCGTGTATTTGATGTATGATGTTTTTGAAACGCTCTTATCTAAAGGGACAGACTGTGAGACTGCGAGTGCAAATATGTTTCGAGTGAGGAGGAGGAGGCCCCCCTGGGCGAGCGGACCACATCCTCTTCATCATTTAAGGACTAAAGCAGCTTCGTGCTCTTGCATTCCCGGCCCCTTTGTGTCGCCTCCTCACCACGTTACCATAGGAACCGTCCTCTTTGTGGGGAAATTGCTTGGCTCACAACTCAAGATCGGTTATGTCTCTGTGACTTGTAAAAATGCAAAGCCAGGCGACCACAAAGGTTCGGAAAGTGGTGAAAAACATGAAAATCGCAAAAGCCTCCAAACTATTAAAACAACTGTAAATAATTCATCCGTTGAAAGAAGTTAAGCTTATCCCAACTCTTCTTAAAAAAAAAGACGTTGTGGGTAATGCTCATGCTGTTTTTACAGCCTGTTACCAGGATTGCTCAACAAAGGTAACAGACACAGAGGAAAACATATTTCACCAAACATCCATCTAAATGTTAAGCTTTTTTACCTTACAAATCAACAATCCGGGTTTAAATGACTGTCCAACTCCAATGGTGACTCCATATACTTTAACTCAGCACACTCCTGTTCAATTATAGGGTCGTAAGACAGCACTGTCTGCACCTCCATTTCAACTTCCCTCTCTCTGTGTCTGTGTGTGTGTGTGTGTGTTGCCTTATCATTAGCCAGATTCCAGTGGTGGGGGTAAGTGGGCTGTGCTGTGGAATGCTAGACAGAGCAGTAGGTTATGGTGATGACCTTGTCCTGGCACACACACACGCACACACACACGCACACACACACACACACACATGCACACACACACACACACATGCACACAACCACACAATGTGAGTATTGAGGTATTAGATGTGAGGCTGTTCCCTGTCTGACCAGCTTTTTCATTAATCTGAACACAAACACAAACGCACAAGAAGGGTTGCCTCACCTCAGGGGTTTGCTGGTTACACAATGAGCCTGTGAGAAAAGCAGTAGCTGTGGGATTTCACTGCTAGGAAAAAAAAAAGTCTATTATTAAATTAAACCTTGTTCTTGGTGTCATATATATATATATATACATATATATATATATATGATTGAAAAGTTTGACTTTAGAAGTGTATGTATATCTAATGTCAAACCTTTCAACTATGAAACCTAACACTTCCTGCTTTGAAAATACGCACTTGTATTAAACCTTCATTTCATGAGACAATTTTTTATAATCCATATTTTTCTATATTTTATAATTACACATAACATGCTCTTCAAACCAGGACACGAACAAGGTTCTCTCAATAGAATCGTGAACAGAGAGCCAGTAAACATGGCGGTGTGGGCCAGAGTCCACAAGAAGGCTGACCCACATGCTAACAAGCTTGTTCTCCGACATAAACAAGTGTTTTCCTCAGCTCGGTTTGATTGGGAACTCGAGCACCACTGTGGAATTACACTTCCATTCCGCTTGTTCTAATCATGCGTTTGTATTCAACACCCAAAGGACAATGGACAGACGGATGAACATATGGAAGAAGAGAGAGCAGTGGGGGGGGGGGAGTGTAATGCAAAGCGGTCAAGGCCGGAGAGACAAGCAAAGAGGAGGAACGACTTGAGACAAAGTCTCAGACTAGAACAGAAGAAGGGGTAATGTAAGTGTGAGGACATGAACAAATAACTGAAAGGAAAGGCTGGAAAGAGAGCACTGATTACTCGATGAACAGGGGAGGACAACAGTGCAATGTCTGAGGAGCGGAGCACGACCAGTGTGACCACTAGTGATAGTGATACAACATCGTCTACAAATACCCATTAGGTCAAATAAGTTGTGAATACATGAATAAATAAATGGGACAAGAAGAAAAACAGGAAATAAGCAAAGCAAAGCAACTCGTCTTACCTTGAAGGACATTGTTCTCTTCAGAAACCACAACGTTTAGCCCCTGGGGTTTTCTCACTGCAGGTAAACGGTGCCCTCCACCTCCCTCACACAAAGGGACCCATTACAATCTTTGTCAAGCATGTCGAGGACATCCAAGGAATTCCTTTTACCACGGACATATTTGTTAGATTCCTTCTGACCAGTCACATGTTCCTTCCACCGAGACAGAAAATGCACTCTGAAAGACAGCAACATGTCCGTGAGTGTGACAGCAACATAAACACGTGCCATTCTTTTGTACTATACGATGTTACATGTATACACACAACAGAAAAGGAGTTTGAGCTATATTGTCTAGTTCTTAACTCAATCGAATTTAAAGAGATTGATCATATTTTTTTAATTTACAAAAACATGATCTCAGGTCAAACGGCCGGCATCAGTCATGGGAGTGGGTTTTCTTTTTAAATAATATACTTAATGACTAATATGTAAATAATGCACTAATAAACAAATAAACAAATACATAGATGGATGGATGGATGGATGGATGAATAGATAGAAGCTTTAGGCATCTTACCTCGTTTAAACAAATGCCTTCAATATAATGCCTCAGTGAAACACAATGGAAATGACTCAAAATGGAGGCCTAATACATTAAGAACACAACAGCAAAGACATGGCCGTCGCCAACGCCACATTGGTCACTTCCTGGCTGTTTCCTTCCCCGAATTGGTTGTCTCGTGATCCTTGACCCCCTGGCACCTGACCCATGATACAGAGGTCAAGTGAAAGCAGGTCACGAGTAAAATCCATCGTAAGATGTTCAAATACCATCAGAGGGTGTTCAAATACCATCAAAAGATAATGAGGTCGTCAAAGAGAGATGAAGACCACCTCCAGTGGCCGGGGTGCTCGTTGGCTCTGGAGCCCATTAACATCAGCAAGAACAAAGCATGCGAGTTTACTGCATGACTTCAAAACAAGCAAGTTTGCTTTGATACTGAAAAAAAAAAAGCTATCCGTACAGAATGCCTTTACCCTCATATTATTTTCGGGGTCAGATTGACTTTGTTCAATGTTTGACGTCCCCAAAGGAATGCTTGGCAATATTTTTTGGTTTACTTCATATTTAATTACTTACCTAATTTGATGGGGGCAGCTGGTTTAACATCAACTTTACCTGATAATATGTTTCCAATGTCATGTACAGATGTTGTACACATCGGTGTTCTTTGGGGTCAATTTGACCCCAGGTTGTTTAAGCTGCATAAAACATTTATGAAAAATGAAGAATTTAGACAAATATGTTATGGTGGTTGTTTTACTATTTTATAATCTTCAAAATGCTTTCATAGGCATTAGGGCCCCAACTTAACCATGCATTTAGTATGGTGAGAACTCCCTATTGTTCAAACCACATGGGGCAGGATAACACATAATTCCTACAACAACATTGTTTAAGGAGGCTGGGTGGGGAGGGGGTTATGTTTTACTTAAAGACAGATTTATGTATCCCACAAAGAGACATAAAGTATCCGACACATAAACTTTGAAGGTGTAAATTAGCGAGGTCGAGTTGGCCCCAATGACAAAGCATGTTAGTACATTTGAAGATAAGATAAATAAGGAGGGTTAACCAAACTTTACCAAATCATTCGGGGCAGACTTGAGACACGCAGAGAGCTACTGTAGTGTTACAACAGGGAACTCGATAGCACACGGTAGACATCCTCAGCTATGGCGTGGGGGCCGGACACAGACAGACCGTTACGACACACAAAGACAGCGTACGCCATGTTGTGTCAATCACTCTGCCGTCGGGACAAACGGTCCCCCGTGACCGAGCCCACGGCCCGGCTCCTGGGGAAGCGTGGTTACGCTGTGCATTCCGGGACGTTCCGCCAGTTTGCTCCCAGCGTTCCCTCAAAAGGTATCCCGTCACTCTCTCAGACACCCCCCCCCCCCCCACACACACACACACAAACACACA
>JAPMUY010000275.1:17500-30000 GCA_026901105.3 Galaxias olidus | reverse complement strand
TCAATAGTCATCAGTTTGCAATCACCCTCCTTTCTTAGACCACATAGTTTTTCTGTTTGCCTGCGAAAATGTCTTTCTTTGTTTGTCCCCAAGTTTCTTTCTATTGTAAAAATCACACGCGGAATTGCAATCGCTTATTCTCTCCCACACACTCACGCACACACACACACACACGTACACACACACACACACAAAACACATTTGTTGTTTTTGTCAGGTTCAAAAGGAGTTTCGCATGCCTCCAGCTAACCTTGTTGATGAGAACTCTAATCAGACAATGATTGATCTGGGTTAGCGCGCTGTTTAGCTTGGTTCTGATTACAGTCTTTAAAGCCTTATAAGCTCTTCATTCAGCCGGCTAATTTGCAGCAAATTACCGTGCTCACGCAAAATCCTTTATTATGATTCACCTCTCAAGCATTCCATGTCATTTCTTCATCCTCTTCAATTCCTGTTGTTGGCAATCGGGCTTAATGAACGTGCTGTATTGGAAAGATATTGTTAGGAAGGGAGAAAAAAAAAGACAATAACGGATTTCAACAATGGGAATGATTAAGATTTTTGAAAAACAACTCTGAAGTCAAGATATCGTCCTCCGTACCTACTAACAAGCACCGTCAAAGTAAGAGGAACAATGCCCTGAAACAAACACCCCCCAAAAAAATCTAAGTACCTTCCTCTCACATAAAGCATAATGGCAAGCCCTTTATGTCGAGGCGAACGTTCCAAACAAATGACTTTCTCACTTACTACGAGGAACAGAACAATCTCCGCCGAGCAGAAAAACAAGCTTCCAAAAACAGAACTTTGACGACGCACACCTCTCCCACATCCTTCTGCAACAAAGCGTGCACTAAACTATTCACGTTTGAAAGGAGAGGGGTGGCCATCTTGGCTCTCGGGGACATCACAGCACTTTGCCTGAGCAGCAGGGGGTCCATGCTGAAGGGTGGGTTGGAGTTAACTGGCTGCTGTTTCACTGAATAATGTCAAGCTTCGTTAGGCAGGCGAGGAGGAAGAGCGGGTGAAAGGGAGGAGAGGCGGACGAAGAGAGGGGGAGGGATAAAACGTACACCCACCTTCTTCAACTAAATAGTTAATAGCCCGGATAATGATGAATAGATGCATATGCGCAGTATCACAATACGCAATCACACACACAGAAACACGCTCGCAGGCAACTATACACATACAGGTCCCAGAAAAGCATCAGTAAAAAAAAAAAAAAAAACATCTTGCCTTTACTTCTAGAAGGTTTGCTCGAACACCCAAAGGTTTCTATTTTGGTTTGATGTCGTGACATTAATCTAGTGTGAAGGAAGTGGGCCTCCACTTCAGGATATTAATTCCGACTGCAGATTTGTATGTTAGTGGCCCAGCCTGCATGGTTTCACAAGCTGAACCGTTGCCATGAGCATCCATAATATCAGGAGGTTTTATTTCCTTGTGCTGCACTGCCCCACTCCAAAACTACTTACCTGCTTTGGAAGAAAAAAACAACACTTTTGTGACAGGTAGAAAGTCAAGTAAATGATCCCAATCGTTCTTCCTTAACATTCGAACGGTTATTGTGGTGCGGTTATCGTCTGTCTTTCTGTGAAAATTCAGTGAGGGACCAATCTAGGGTGCTTAAGCGCTGCACCCCTGGAAGGGAACGGTGGAGCGGAGACGTTTTTGGGTAAGACCCAGAGCGTTCTCTCCACACCATTAGTCTTTTATGTGGAGCCACGGCAGCCACTTCACAAAATGTCCACCTGGAGTTCTAGAAGACTCTATTAGTGACGCGACGCTGGACTTGTCTGCTTCACTTGTGAAATAAACACGGTGTGGATGTGCGTGTGTGTGTTTTGGGTGTGTGTGTGTGTGTGTGTGTGTGTGTGTGTGTGTGTGTGTGTGTGTGTGTGTGTGTGTGTGTGCGTGCGTATGTTTTGGGTGTGTGTGTGTGTGTGCATGTGTGTAAGCGTAACCTAGGTTTGTGATACTAAGAGTCGGTGCAAAAAAAAAATCATGTTCAATTCGTCACTGTAGCGGCTGAAAGCCTGTTAGAATTTTCCATTCCAGAAGTGGAGTGATGCAACAGTGCAGATACCTTAGTCTCCGGCTCCAGCCCCATTCAAGTTAATGGGGCAGAACAACACTCGCTCAGTACAAGGGGAGTCCATGTGGAGTGTGTGTGTGTGTGTGTGTGTGTATGTGTGTGTGTGTGTGTGTGTGTGTTTGTGTGTGGGTGGGTGTGTGTCGGGGGGAGAAATTAAGGTGTGCATGCGCATATATTTTTATGTGCATCTGGTGTGTGTGTGTGTGTGCGTCCTTGCGAGCGAGGACGGGCATACACCCGGTCGCATGTATTAGACGTGCATGGGTATCTCTCTGCTGACATTTGTGAGCCATACATTATGCATGTGTGTGGTCGTAGGAGTGTGTGTGTGTGTGTGTGTGTGTGTGTGTGTGTGGTGTGTGTGTGTGTGTGTGTGTGTGCAGCTTGGTCTGGGGTAGAGAAGTTCAGCACATGCCTGCAGCGTGGCTGCGTGGAGTAACTGTCTGAGCCACGGAGCCGGGCCGTGAATTCTGCTGCTGGAGAACACACCCTCTCCCACTACTCCTTCCTCCTCTCCCCGACCCTCCCTCCATCTCCCTGCTCCTCTCTCCTCGTCGCCATCCCTCCTTCCCTGCCCGTTCCCATCGCTCCGTCGCCGTTGTGCTCCTCTCTCGCAAACTGTCGCACCTCTTCTCTCTCCCTCGCTCCCTGTATTTTCGCTCCCTACTCCTTTTTCTCACTCTCTCTCTTATTCGTATTCCTCCCTTTTGTATCGCCTCCTATTTTTTTGTAATCTTCCCCCCTTTTTTCAGCTTTTTCTTTTTCCTCTTGGCCTCACTCCTCTCTTTGTCTTTAACTCCCCCCCACCCTCTCTTCTCTATCTTTCTCTCTCTCTCTCTCTCTCTCTCTCTCTCTCTCTCTCTCTCTCTCTCTCTCTCTCTCTCTGCAGTATAAGGATGACTGGAGGCAGTCAAAATGATCTGTGCTGTTCCAGGGGCAGTCTTTCCACTCCACTGACTCTGCTGCTCTGCCCGCCCGCCCACCCGCCCACACAAACACACACACACACACACACACACACACACACACAAACAGGGAGACAGAGACAGAGAAAGAGATAGAAAGAGGAGAACCTAACCCACCGCCTCTCACCACACCGCACCAGCCTGGCTTTGTCTTGACCCTGTCTTGGCATCTCTTAACCCAGACCATGTCTTCCAGTGCGCTGCTCTCAGATGACCCCCGTTGCATCCTCACTAGTTTATTCATGTGTTCTCGGCTAATACATGGAGAGGCAGCACTTCCTAACTCTGAGAAAGTTTGGTCTGTCTGCGGTGGCCGGGAATGAGGCGGTAACTCCATTTCAGTCGGAAAACGAGTGTTCTCACCGGAACTATGCCATTAGTATCATTAGCCACCATTAACATCACCACGAGTGTGATCAAAAATAAAACACTAAAAAACACCAGTTAAACAGCAAGGAAACCTTAGTACCAGACTTGTTCACCATTAAGAAATAAATTTACCTGCAGAATGAAAAAAACATATGAATCATTAAAGGTTATATGAGGAAAATCTGAGATTTGTACGAATCCCTTGAGTGATCCACATAGTGACATATCATTGCTAAGTGGTTGGAGAAAAATCTAAGCTGGAAATGGAGTACCCTATTAACCGACACACACACACACACACACACACACACACACAGACATTATGACACATTACATTCTCAGAGGGTACACTACAGAAGAGTTGAAATAAAACACACTGCGTCGTGCCTTGACCCTTCTCGGCGGTCACAGGTTAAGCAGTGGAGTCAGAGGGGTGGGCTGTAGACACGGGGACTACGCTCTCCCCTGAATGTAAAGCAGAGCCCCGCGCCGTAACCCCCAGCAAAGCCGCAGCACCGTGGCTATGTAGAACACTGGCCTGCCTGGCCCCTCGTGCATGAATACATACTGCACTTCAGGGAGAAACAGGTGGATATGCTGCTGCCGCAGGTCCACTGCCCGAAGGATCTTCATCGCTGAGGGGATTTTGAGAGAATTCACAGAATGGTTCCCTGCCGATTCAGAGCTTTAGCCTGTAACAAGAACAGATTATAATTATTAAGCTAGACACCAAATATGAAAATCTTGATTCCAAAATCTTGCCAAAAGCTGTTCTCCAGATACAGACGGTTCCCACATAACAACAGTGTAAAATTATATTTTATGAAAGGTTTATGAAAATGTATGCTGTTGAACTGCAACATTATTGGTACATTCCCTTCCTCATACTGTTGCTTGAACTGACCATGAATGAAACTATCGAATAAATACGTCAGTCTTAAGAAAGGGGAGAAGTGTTATGATTTGTAAAAGCGCTTCATTGATCTGGTCTATCATTCTTCCTCAGGAAAGAAGTGGGCCAAGGGCAGCATACAGCGTCAGTCAACTTGTGTATGATAAAGTTATGTACTCAAAACTGGCAAAGAAAGAACTATGGTATAAAGTGGTTCCATAGGTTCTCATTCATTGGCGAACTCTGGACCTGCTGGTGTTATGCAGCAACATCAATTGCGTTACCGGAGGTTGCATCACACACAACCGTGTCCTAGGCGTAGTGTACTATCCCTGAATAAAAAAGCAGGGGATCCTCTAGATATAGACACTTACACACTCAACCGGCAGAAGACCTTGAACCATCATGTTATCGCTCTGATTTGTGTATTGCATATTGGAGTTGTTTTGTTTGGATATTTACAGACAATAATATTTATTTCTAATCATCTTTTTTTTCTTGGTCTTCTGTTTCTTTTTAGTGTTTCTGCTGGCCTTGTGTAAAGCACATTGAACTGCCTTTGTGTATGAAATGTGCTAAACCAATACATTTCACTTTAAGTTGAATAATACATTGTGTGACTGGTAGTGGTTACACAAGCTGCGTCGGTCTACTTGACAGAGGTTGTATCTCTTCGGCGACCCGTTTCAGCTTTAATAAGCGTCGGGGTTGTCCGGGACTGCACCTTTAATTTGACCATGGCTCTGTGTTATTTCCTATTACTGTCTAGCGCGAAACGAGGACCCCATCGCCTCAGGCCTATGGGAAATAGAGAGTCGATCGCTCTGGTAAGAGTGTGACACTGAACGGCCACCATCAACTCGATGTTAGGATCCCATGGTCCCTCTGTCTATCTCAATTATATCTGTCTCGAGATCAATCACTGAGCAACCTTAAACTCTGTTCAGCGGAGATTAACACAATGATATTGAGGCCGTGTTAGCTCACGTTCATGTTGCCTTGCAGTGAAGCTGTAGTCTGCTAAACCAATATAAAAAAGAGACTGTTTCCATAAATGTCACCAGCACACACTGATTACTGCCTCGTTGGATTTCAAGTGTTGTTTTTTGGAAGGAAACAACCCGTTATTGAAGCACTAAGTCGATACTAGGCTGTTTGTGTTTAGTCGTTTTGTTTCGTGGCGGAAAAGCATTGACCTTTAAGCACTAATAACAAATATGTATTCTCGGTCGCGTTCCCATGTTTGGGTTGTCTTTGATTATGAGAAGGCCTGGGGTATACATAGTCAACTGAACCAATGGTGTCTGGGGGATATGTGTGAGCAGCCTATGTGTCATCGCTTGCTTTCCATAAAGTGTGCTGTTGTTAGGACTCCACAACTGTGACACAGAAGACACTGCTTTAGATTCTCTCTTCCTATAAAACGTTTTTTGATATCACCCCTCAAAGCATTTAGTAACTTTTCCAGAATTATCTGTGTTTTAAATAAATATGCATATTTGCATGTATTTGCATATGCATGCTGCATATCACTTTTTTGTTTGTAACACTACATTGGTAATGCATGCATGCCCTAGTGTATAAGATATACCTCTGTGTCAAATGTCTGTTGTACAGATGAAACCTTTTTGTAGTGAAGAGACTCAAGATTTTTCATTCGACACATGTAGTATACTGTATTTATTTTTTTCTTTCTCAAAACATAAATTCAACCTTACAATGTGTCCCTCTCCTCCTAGGCATCTTCTCAGTAAAGATTTCCCTTGATACCTTCAAATGTAACAACGACATATATAATGTTTTCATATAAATAATAAATGCGTTTCCTCCTGTTTGTCCCAGCCAAATGTCTTCTCTGTATTCTACCTCATCTCGTTGGCTAGGAGCTCCAGAACCACCTGGGAATTACACAAATTGGACTGTAGACTTTGCGTCAGGTTTGTGGCTGAGGTTAGTCAGGCAGAGTCTTAAAGTTTAAATTTAGATCTAATCATTTTCCTTTACTACATTGTCCTTTTTGGCTTGGGCTGGGATCCAGATTTTTTTTTTTATTATTATTATTGTGAAATAAGTAATTTCCCAAGATAAACTGAACAAGAAAATGGCCGCTATCTCTGTCATAGGGTGCTATGTGTTGTTTGGTATTTTGTCCTCTCAGACTTCCAGGGTTAGAACTCGACTACGTTTTGATGGAAGAACACTGGCTGTCCCGCTCACTCGAGTAAAGTACCCCAGTATAAATAAATAATGTCATATTTATTCAAACAAAGTAATCTATATAAATAATACAAATCAATGAATATAGAATGTTTAACCTCTCTTCAATTGATTCATCTAACAATAACATCAGTGGAAAACATTTGAATTTACTATTACTGCACATGCAAGTCGACATCAGCATTTTTATTCACCTTTAGATATACGTAGTTATCTGAGAGGTTGTGGTCAACTGAATGAAGACAAACACGAACACACAAACACACAAACCCTTGGAAAAACTTGAACTCATTTTCACTGAGGGATAAACTCAATTTGTTCAAGCCTAACTCAGTATGCAAGCAGAACTCCCCACTTTAAGCCCAGTTACTCTGTCCTGCCTGCTACAGACACACACACACACACACACACACACACACACACACACACACACACACACACACACACACACACACACACACACACACACACACACACACACACACACACACACACACACACACACCATACATTTCCCCTCCATGTTTCTCTTGCTACACACGTGCAGGCGCACACCATCCAGGAGTGTGATTTCCTTCAAGGTCGAGTTGTCTTTGTTTCCCAACTACAGGTAAGCTGATCGAACAACTTCTTCCCTTCAAAGAGAGAAAGTAGGCCTGTACGTGATATGTCTTTGCTAAGGCAAGCACATGCACACACACACACACACACACACACACACACACACACACACACACACACACACACACACACACACACAAAAGCACACACACATAAACTCGGCGCATACACACAAACAAAGCGCATACGTTATACCTAGCCGCAAAATGCCCACTAAGGAGCACAGAACGAAGACATGAGATAGCACACAAAACACACACACACACACACACACACACACACACACACACACACACACACACACACACACACACACACACACACACACACACACACACACACACACACACACACACACACACACACACTGGCCTGTCCAATGGCGAACGCATTTAAAGAGGCTTGCAAAGGTACCACCCATGACCTTTTTCCATCATCTCACTCACACACACACACACGGAGGTACACACACGTTCTCCATCTTGTGACTCACACCAGACCGTTGGGATGAGTTCCCCCCCCCCCCCCCTCAGGCTTCCATTGAGATATGGACATCCACATGAGCACGTAGAAGGAAGGCACGTAGAACACACACATCCACAGACCACCATGTATCCTACCTGTCAGCAAACAGACTTAGTGTTAACTGGTCATCTGAACCGTCTACACAGAAACCATATTTACCGCATATTTGGAAACGTGAGTTTCACGGACGAACCACAGAGGGCAGCACTGTAGGTAGAGACCATGTAATATGGTCACACATGAAACACATGGGAATGAAACAACTATTTAATGAATGTATACCATTGGCCGTATTCCGTACTGGGGCCATATGAAACAGTTTGACGAGGGGTCCCTGTTTACCGACAGCCTTCTGTGAGCATCTATGCCCTGGGGAACTAATGCCTGAGGTCAGCAACATAGAGCACGGCCAGCGGTCAACAGCAGACATATTTCATTCTGGGATATTCCGGGACTTCTGTCGCCAACGTCCAAGAAGCCAGCCATAACCAGCCATTGCAGTGAGTAGGACTTATCCTCTGTGCTGGGATCAGCTGATTGAGTCAGACGGCACCCCTCCAAAGAGGAGGAAGTCATCGATGAACTACTTCCTGTCTGCCCTGGGGGGGCGGGGAAGCTGCTCGCTTAGTTTTAGCGCGGTCTCCCCCTCGGCTCCTCCTCCTCTCTCCTTCCTCGTCCCCTGGGTCGCCGATGTGTCCCCCCCCCCCCCCCCCCCCCCAAAAAGGATCGGCCACTGGTCTCTGATCAGTGGAGTCCGCCTCTGTCTGAAGCCACTGGGCTGAACGAGAACAGCGCTCGGAGAGGAGAGATGGTTGGATCTGAATGGAGACACAGATGAGTGAGTGGACGCAGGGATGGAGCAAGCGGGGGAGAGAGAGAGAGAGAGAGAGAGAGAGAGAGAGAGAGAGAGAGAGACAGAGAGAGAGAGAGAGAGAGAGAGAGAGAGAGAGAGAGAGAGACAGAGAGAGAGGGAGAGAGAGAAAGAGAGAGCGGGGAGCAGACGAACAGATGGCTGAACGGGGAATGTTCTGTTCTGTTTGTAAAACATTTCTAGTGCTCTGGAGAGGGTGACTGCTGAAGTAGCACAGACAAACACACACACACACACACACACACACACACACACACACACACACACACACACACACACACACACACACACACACACACACACACACACACACACACACACACACACACACACACAGAGAGAGAGAGAGAGAGACATATGCGCTCGTGTCGAGGCAATGTACCACTACAGGGACCTGTGATCACATTATTCACCTCTTACTATAGGGGCCGTTTGAGAGAGAGAGAGAGAGAGCGAGAGAGAGAGAGAGAGAGAGAGAGAGAGAGAGAGAAGCTAAGTGAAAGAGACCCATTTAAAGTGAGTCAGAGATTTAAAAGAGAAAGTGTGTTTTCTGAGTCACAGATCGAAGCCAGAGAGACTGAGAAGTTGAGGATTGGAGGAGTGGACAGAACGGGTGTGCCCTGTAGCCCAGAGTCTATCCACTGAGATACTGTTTAAAGCTGCAGCACATTGAAGGTCAGTGATAATAAAACTCACAGTGTCCATGCTGCTTAGCAGGGCTCCACACCACACAGACCTGGCAGGCAGTGTTTAGTCCAGCCCAACCCAACCCAGCCCACCCAAGCCCAGCCAGTCCAGTCCAGTCCAGTCCAGCCCAGCCCAGCCCAGCCCAGCCCAGCCCAGTCCAGTCCAGTCCAGTCCAGTCCAGTCCAGTCCAGACCAGCCCAACCTAGCCCAGCCCAGTCCAGTCCAGTCTAGACCAGACCAGCCCAGCCCAGCCCAGCCCAGCCCAGTCCAGTCCAGTCTAGACCAGACCAGACCAGCCCAGCCCAGTCCAGTCCAGTCTAGACCAGACCAGACCAGTCCAGTCTAGACCAGACCAGACCAGCCCAGCCCAGTCCAGTTCCAGCCTCACCCAGCATATTTCAGACCAGACCAGACCAGAGCTGAGCAAGCTAATCATGTGGAGGATTACCCGCGCTCTGGAGAGAAAAACATGAAGAAGAATAATAAGAGAGGGAGAGAGAGAAACGTGAGGTTGAAAAAGAGATGTGGAAGGACCAGTGACAATGGAAGTGAAGAGTGGGAGCACAATGGAGAGAGAGAGAAGTTGAAAGAAAGAGAGGAGACCAGAGCTGAGTGAGGATGGAGCAGCCAGTCCGCTGGTGGAGGGGAGGAAAGTCACTTTCATAACATGTTCATGTCCAGTAGTATGGTGCGATGTCTGATTTGGAGTCAGATAACTGCCTCAGGAGCCCTCCTTCCACTTTGTGTGAAATCATAACAAGCCAGACGTATCTGTTGCATATTATTATTATTATTATTATTATTATTATTATTATTATTATTATTATTATTATTAATAATAATAATAATAATAATAATAATAATAATAATAATAAATATAATAATAATAATAATAATAATAAAAAATATCTGTCAGAAGTTTTAAACAAAGGAATTAAACGAAAACATTAAATCGAGGGGCTGGGACAGACAATGGTTTCCGTGAGGTGTGGAATGTTGGAATGCTTGAATTTAGCTGTCTGAACACACACACACACACACACACACACACACACACACACACACACACACACACACACACACACACACACACACACACACACACACACACACACACACACACACACGCTGACCCACCCGCCCACCAAATAATCACACAGGGCTCTCAGCAGGTGGCTGTATCCCGGTTACCATGACATCAACCTCAAAATGTGCCCCTAATCCAAACCAAGGAGAGGTTCACAGACAGCATCCTCCGGACCAGCAGTGCAGAGGTATGGGTTAGGTCAGCCGTGTGAACAGGACTTAACTGGGCCATTACTGTGGAACTTTAGGTTAGCTAAAACTGGACTGATTTGGGCCAGAGCACACAGGCATTGCAGAGGACTGGTGGTGTGACGAAGGCTTTGCATCTCTCTGTCTTTCCCCCTGCTACCCCAACCCCCTCCGCCCCCCGCAAGCCCACATCGCCCTCCACCCCCGAAACCCACACCCCCTCAACCCCATCCCCCATCCCCCGTTTCCCTCTCGGGGGGGGGGGGGGGGGGGTCCCTTGCTGACCGAGGGACTGGCACGCCATCGGGACCGGCCGGTATCCACGGTGATAGCATGCCGCCAGCCAGTCGGCGTGAGCTCTTTGAACAGGTCTCCTTTTAGAACGCTGAGAGTGAGGCCCTGGGAGGGACGGGGGGAGAGGGGGTGTGTCTGGAGGAGAGGGGGTATCTAGAGAGGGTGTATCTAAAGGAGAGGGTGTGTCTAGAGGAGAGGGTGTGTCTGGAGGAGAGGGTGTGTCTGGAGGATGCATGGTAGGACCACGGAGAGCCACTTGGCCATTCTATAGACACACCAGGAGTTAAGGGAGACTCATTATCTTTGACATCCTCTCTGTCCTCACTCTCACTCACTCACTCTGTCTTTCTCTCTCTCTCTCTCCCTCTCTCTCTCTCTCTCTCTCTCTCTCTCTCTCTCTCTCTCTCTCTCTCTCTCTCTCTCTCTCCCTCCAGATAGAATTGAGGTATTCCAGGCCTGTCTGTGTCCCACTCTCTCCTCTCCGCTCCACCGTCCCTCTATCTCTGTCAATCTCCCTCCCTTCCTCCCTCCCTCCCTCCCTGTACTCCCTGTCGCTCCTCCTCCCCCTGGGTCATTATTGAATCCATTCATTGCCGTTCTCTCAGGGAGATCGTGTTGCATACTGTATGAGCGTATTGTATTATCCATGCATCGCCGTATGCTCACAGACACTCAGTGCTTCACTTCAATTCGCTGGGCTCCCTCCCCTCTGCATCTGCCGTTCTGCCGTGTGTGTGTGTGTGTGTGTGTGTGTGTGTGTGTGTGTGTGTGTGTGTGTGTGTGTGCGTGTGTGTGTGTGTGTGTGTGTGTGTGTGTGTGTGTGTACGTGTGTGTGTTCGTGTGTGTGTACGTGTGTGTGTGTGTGTGTGTGTGTACGTGTGTGTGTACGTGTGTGTGTACGTGTGTGTGTGTGTGTGTGTGTGTGTGTGTGTGTGTGTGTATGTGTGTGCAAAAAGGATTGCAAGGTGTGTTTCCTACTTCCCAACCTGGGACAGTCCTACTTACTGAGCCAGCATCAACAACAGGCCGTTATCAGCAGGTGTTAGAAGGGAGTTATTAAAACACACCTTGCTCTGCACTGATACAATACACACACACACACACACACACACACACACACACACACACACACACACACACACATCCAAAGTCTGATACAAAAATAAAAGAAAGAAAGACAGCGAGTCCCGGGTGAGAACGAGAAACAAACACATGATCCCTGAACTATGGAGAAACCAACTGCTCCCGACATCTGGATGGAAGGAAAGGGAGGGAGGGAGTGATGAGAGAGAGAGAGAGAGAGAGAGACAATAGCATGAAGACTTGGACTCTGGACAACAGCTAGCCAACAGCTGGAAGTGAGTGATAGCCAGCGAGCGCGGGAGAACAAGAGGAGAGGGAGCGAGTGAGGTCAGAAAACTGGGCCCGGACGCAGCAGCTACTGTAGCAGCTGTGTTCTCACACACACTCACGCTCTCTCTCTCTCTCTCTCACACACACACACACACACACTCGCAAACACAATGCTACGTCCGACCCAGAAACTCCAGAACAGAGACATCTACAGAATCACACACGCACGCACGCACGCACACACACACACACACACACACACACACACACACACGCACACACTTCCCGTCCTTTCCCATAATCCCCCTGCTGAGGTTCCAGATCGCTGTCCCG
>JAPMUY010000275.1:0-5000 GCA_026901105.3 Galaxias olidus | reverse complement strand
AAACATTCTTGATTGCACACACACTTGAGTTCAAAATGCCTTGTGTCGATTACCTTCGTATCTGTGGTTGGAGACAGCGTAGCTTGCTTCCTAGTTGGAATGGGGTCACAAAGGGCAGACTGTTGACTGTGCATGCAGGTCAGCTTGCCAGTACTTTCTGGTTCAGAGTAAATTCCTGCTCAATAAAATATGCTTATTTTTCATACTCATCTCATACTGTTGGGCGAAGGGGGAATTCATCTCAAATGCATATTAAATGTGCAGTCCGTCTATTGCTGCTTCTTTATATACAGTTGGAGCACACACACACACACACACACACACACACACACACAGCTGTCAAAGAAACAAGGCCCTAAGCTCCTTTTCCCGCCAGGCACGCCTAGAGGGCAGCTGCTTTAAGATCCAGAGCCACCTTTGAGCCGTCTCTCTATCCAAACACTGACGCCGCCATCAGCAGCGGCACACATAGCGCCGTGCGCACTTCACAGTCCAGGCCTGTCTGTAGAATACGCCTCTCGACGGTGCCCAGGGCCAGCGTTTTCAGTTTGTTCAGCCCCTCACTATTCTTTAAAGGCCCAGCTTTGCCTCCCCTCTCCCCATGTTTTGTGACGAGCCTGAACTTCGCGAGGAGCAGGCAGTGGATTAGAAACCACGTTACCCAGGAGTCCCTGCACGTAGACCTTGGCAGAGAGCACCTCCGCAGTCCCTGTAGGTGAGATGTGACGAGATGAAACGGACGTGGGTCTACAATCACGTGTTTGCCCGGGATAATAAGGTGGGGAATAGGGGTGGGAGGGGAAGGTTTGACCACACAGGAGTTCTGTGCCGTGATGTGCAAACAACGGCGCGGCTTGTGTCATGGACCTACAGCTAGGATCACCACCGAGGCACCGCAGAAGGACATTCTGCGTGTGCGGCCTGCTCCTCAATTCCAGTACTCTCGAATGGGAATGCATGTACGCCGGGTGGACTTTGTGGCATGTAAACGACCTGAAGTCAGCGCCCTGTGCTTCTCGGATGAGGTGATGGGAAAATCCGCCCACCTCCACCCCAACTGCCACCTGAGGTCCGCTAATCTGTTCCAAAAAGGAGATCGATGCACGTCTGCCTCTGGACGTTGTCCCGGATCAGTACAGCAGGGAGCTTCAAAATATGTAGCAGGCCCAACCACGCCCAGCTGATGTGTATTCACATTTGACAAACGTTTTTAAGACGGCTGAGATGGTCCGACTGAAAAACGGGGTTTATTTCAGTTCAATAACAACAAAAGATTTGATCTGATTTGGTCTCTAGTTGTTTGGCATGGCAACCATTCTGCCAATCGGCATCCATCTTGATCCAGAGCTACTCCCTGTCATTACACCCATGCTTATACAGTGTGACTGATCCCCCCCCCCCCCCCCCGTCCTTGACCTTTCTGTCCCTGCGGCAAAGGGCAGAGGCTCCCAAGGGTCGACGGTGGGAACTTCTTGTTTCCTTTATCAAAGGAATGAGCAGCATTCTGCCTCCCCTCCGCCTCCCCTCCACCTCCCAATCTAATTTAGATTAGCTCCAAACAAAGCTGATATGATAGACATACCAGGGGCCGCTGGGAGTTGTGTCGAGGTGTGTTTGTACGCAGGGGTTGTGTATGGGTGTGTGTGTGTGTGTGTGTGTGTGTGTGTACGAGCGTGCGTGTGGTTGTCCGTGTATACGTGTGTGTGTGTGTCTGTGTGCATGTGTGTGTGTGGTAGCCTGTGTATACGTGTGTGTGTGTGTGTCTGCGTTCGTGTGTGTCTGCGTGCGTGTATGTGTGTGTGTGTGTGTATGTGTGTATGTGTATGTGTGTGTGTATCGTTGGCTGGGCCAGGGAGCCATGTGTAATCTCTTTCGTGACCTTGTAAACAGATAGCAACGTGAGTTCTTGTTTGTGTCTGCGTGAGTCTGGCTGTTCAGGCTTACATCCCTCTCCTTTCCCTTCCTTCTCTTCCCATCACTTTCTCCCCCCCCCCCTCCTCGTCCGTGTGAGTCGCAGCGCTCTTCCCTCCTCCCTCCCTGGTGTCCCGCCTCCTCATCTCTCTCCCGTCAGTCTCTTCCCTAGTAAAAAATAAGTGTACTTTTTGTAAAAACATGTTAAAGTATACTTTCCTCTTCTAGCACCACTCAAAAGCACACTATAATGTTACGTTTTGTAAGTACACTTCAAATACATTTGATCTAAATTTGTATTTTAATACACTTTCAATGAAGTATGTTAGAATAGAGTATACTTACAGTGAATTATTTGAAAGTACAATTGAAATTTGTTTGATCTAAAATTGTATTTTAATGCACTTTCAATAAAGTATATTAGAATATAGCATATTTACAGTGAATTATTTGAAAGCATCTCTCCCGTCAGTCTCCTCCCACTCCCCTCCCCTCCGTGCTGCCTCCAGTCGGATCAGCCGGTGCAGTGTTTGCTGTGAAAACAGCCCACATACCTTTGTGGCACCTTCCCACCACCCAGCTCTGTTTAGAGGATACACTTCATGCTTTAGAGCCTGGCGTGAGAAAGAGCTTGGGCCGGAAGAGCACTCGTGGATATGAGGCGGTATCAGTCAATGGAAGGCGAAATGACTTGGTGTCTCTGGTTTAGGGAACTTAATTAAATGAAAAACAAAATGGCAAAACAAAGTTAATCGTGTATCACGCAGATTTAATACAACGCGTGCTGAAACAAGAGCTGTGCAAAGTTGTAAAAAATGTTTACATGGTTACTCACTTACTTAGCCAGTGGTGCTATTGCCGCTGTTGCAATTAAAAACCAGGAGGCCTCCCTGACGCAGACCAGAATGTAATGACTGTCCTCATTTTATGGTGAATCAAACCCAGACGTTTTAGTGGGTCACTGGTATTAGCAAACAGCACAATGTTTCCTCTCAGATCCATCCTTAGACATGTTTAATTCAAGTCAGCCAACTCTCCCATTGAAAATCTGTTCAAAACAAAACTTTTCTCGACAAAGAGGGCACATTGCTGCCTCAAACATGGATTCAGGTGGAAATGAATTGTTTTTGAAAGTAAGAATAAAATCCTCAAGTGAAACACTTTTCAAGAAAAAAGACAAAAAACAGAGACAAAACAACAACAAAACCTAATCTTAATAGCCTGGCCTTCTTACATGGCATGTGGCTCAGCACGGAACACAGCCCTTGTCAGCACTGTAAAGCAGAGTATGAACCTGAATAAATTATAAGAGATCCCAACACTGTACTCAACGGCTTCAGAGGAATACACATAACTATAAATCACTGGGCCCAAATCGCATCAATTCAAATCTACTAGCATTAATTATGTAAGCGCTCATGTGGAGCCACGCTTCTTTTATTTTCATAACAAGTTAGCAAAAATAACGCACCTTAAATAATTTGCTTCAATTCCTACTTTGTATCTGCTATTCCGCACTGTCTGCTCTCAAAAAAAAACACCACTGACTGTTTAGTTGCAGTTGTTATGGTAACGACGCATCTTGCAAAGGGCCTAACAACGTCAATCTGTCGACTCCTCCTTGGCAACACAGGGGCGTGAGAGCAGCCGGCGGTAGAGTCCCATCTAACGGATGGACCTTTGTCTCGCTCCACGGGGCAGTCCCGCGCGGCGCTATCTCGAAAAGCAAACGTACCGTATCGACAACAAGCCCCTGTGCTATGTTAAGGGCGGCGTGGCCGTTCCATGATGTCAAACGGGGACAGTGTAACCTGGTGTGTGGGCGTACAAGGCGGAAAGAGAGAGAGAGAGAGAGAGAGAGAGAGAGAGAGAGAGAGAGAGAGAGAGAGAGAGAGAGAGAGAGAGAGAGAGAGAGAGAGAGAGACTTCCTGCCAGGAGACTGATAAGAGCAAATTGATGGCCTCTGATATGGACACTGGGAGGAATCAATGTCCCCTGATATCAACACTCCACAAGGTCGACGCAGGGGAAGGTACACCAAGGAGCCCACAAAGGCTCAGGGCTGCAGAGACATGATTGGAAATACAGATAAGCCCCCCATCTTATATGTAGGTATTATGGTATAGATGTAGGGATACGCTGCAGCGTCATTGTGGGAATACAGATACGTTAGGTGAGAAAAATCATAAAAAGTAAGACAGTTGCTAAGATATCTCCTCAAAACCTATTTATACGCAGACTGTATTTCATCATGGTCAATAAAGACAACTTCAAGGACAACAGAGGTACTCTCTGCCACATTCTCTTCCGGAGAGGTTGTAGCTCTATTCATACAGCACAAGTAGAGCGTCAAGCAAACATATGCTAACACACATTTGAGTCAATGGTTTCTGCTATCGCGTGAGAACGTTCAGTGTGACCATGGATACTGTATGAAACCACTCTTCCGTATAAAGAAATAAGCTTCTCACTGACCAAAAGGATTTTGAGCTAGATGAGGTGCGCTTGGTTGCGTGTGTCGGTTTTGTTGCTTCAGTGGAGGGGGGTGTGTGCCGTGAAGCGGTTGTCCTCGTTTCTCCGTTACAAATGACGTCATGCATGGGCCCCAAGCACCAGCGTTGATGAACGTTCACAAGCATCCTTTTAATACCAACATCAATTTAATATGGATTTGGGTGAGGACAAGTGCCATTAAGTTTGCAATCATTTGCATAATATTGAGCGATTTCCAATATCATTTTACATTGCTCTCCATCCCGTCCTGCACCGCACTCTTGCTTGCGTGACCTCGATTAAAAATTAATAGATGGGGAATCTTTGCCAATGTGCCTGGTGAAAAAAAAAAATAAACATGGTCACCCTCAGCTTGCCTCCGTCTCCCCCCCCCCCCCCCCACTTTCCTGTAATTTCCTCCCCTCCCTTTCATTTGCCCTCTCATCCCTTTGGACCACCATAAAGCCTGTAGCAGAGAAGGGTGGCTTTGAGTCTCAGCAGGTCTAGGTGGCCCTGCCCCGTGCCTGTCCATAGTTTCAGCAGCTCAAGCACAGTCACAGGATAAAGGCTACAATAGGATAAAATACATGAGGTGC
>JAPMUY010000274.1:10000-14310 GCA_026901105.3 Galaxias olidus | reverse complement strand
ATAAATGACAAACACATTAACGCAGTGACCCACACTGAAAACAAATAATATGTAAATAACAAATGCATAATGTCAAAGATACACATACATTCAACACACAAACAAAACAGACAATGTGTGTGTGTGTGTGTGTGTGTGTGTGTGTGTGTGTGTGTGTGTGTGTGTGTGTGTGTGTGTGTGTGTGTGTGTGTGGTGTGTGTGTGTGTGTGTGTGTGTGTGTGTGTGTGTGTGTGTGTGTGTGTGTGTGTCTCTCTTTCTCCTACTCTCTCTTGCTCTGGTTCTCTCTTGGCTGTGTGGATGTTAAGACATGTGTGTATGTGTGCTTGTACTACAGGGTGTGTGTGTGTGTGTGTGTGTTTGTGTGTGTGTGTGTCACGGTGTGTGTGTGTGTGTGTGTGTCTGTCATGGTGTGTGTGTGTGTGTGTTAGGAAGTGTGTGTGTGTGTGCGCTACAGGGTGTGCGTGTGTGTGTGTACTACAGGATGTGTGTGTGTCTGTTATGGTGTGTGGGTGTGTGTGTGTGTGTGTGTGTGGCTGTATGTGTGTTAAGGCATGTGTGTATGGTGCTTGTGCTATAGGGTGTGTGTGTCTGTGACGGTGTTTGTGTGTGTGTCTGTTACGGTGTGTGTGTGTGTGTGTTAATGTGTGTGTGTGGCTGTGTGTGTGTATGTTCAGACTTACGAAGGAGGTATTCTGCAGCGTCTGCCTCATAATCTGCATCCTCTGGAAAGTGATCGATTTTCTTACACACACCTCGAAACGTACCTGTGTTAAAAACAAAATCACATTTTTCAGATTTACAAGCTAACTTAAACTCAGTATTTATGGTATACATATACTGGACGTGGACAGTAAACACATTGTATTTACATGGTATGGATTATTATGGATTATTTGCTGATAAAAATAAAATGTGTTTATTTTAGTAACTGTGTGTATACAAACTGTACCAGCCTAGCAGAGTGAGAACAGAAGCTATAGTACTATAGGATCACTATCATTATTATGGATCATTTTCTGAAATAAAATGTGTTTAGTTTAGTATAGTATAATATGATTTAAATAGTTTGTGTGTAAAGTAGGCTAGGGCTACTAGGCTAACCTACCCTAACCCTAACCCTAACAGAAGCCATAGCTAACACAGTCTTGGGCTGCTAGGCTAACCTAACCTAACCTTAACCCTAACAGAAGCCATAGCTAACATAGGCTAGCGCTGCTAGGCTAACCTACCATAACCTTAACCCTAACAGAAGCCATAGCTAACATAGGCTAGGGCTGCTGGGCTAACCTACCCTAACCTTAACCCTAACAGAAGCCACAGCTAACACAGTCTAGAGCTTCTAGGCTACCCTAACCTTAACCCTAACAGAAGCCATAGCTAACACAGTCTAGAGCCACTAGGCTACCCTAACCCTAACCCTAACAGAAGCCATAGCTAACATAGGCTAGGGCTGCTACGCTAAAAGGGTGATAACTAAAGCTAACATAAGCTAGGGCCGTCAGGCTATCAGTTTAAACATGTAAATTACTTGCTGGTGCTGGAAGTGTATACAACCCATCAATCAAATGAAGTGTCATACTCCTTGTTAACACACCCACCTATGCACACACACACACACACACACACGCAAGCACACACACAGGGGATATAAACACACACAAACACACACACACACACACACACACACACACACACACACACACACACAGGGGATATAAACACACACACACTTACACACACACACACACACACACACACAGGAAACAGAAAAACATGCACAAATGACAAACACATTAACGCAGTGACCCACACTCAAAAACAAATATGTAACAAATGCATAATGTCAAAGACATTCAACACACAAACAAAATACACAAACACGTGTGTGTGTGTGTGTGTGTGTGTGTGTGTGTGTGTGTGTGTGTGTGTGTGTGTGTGATGACAGATAATCAGTGAGGAAGTCACTGTCCTCAGGCAGGATGTGGAGAACACTAATGAAAAGTCTTATCTCAGTCAGAACACACAGCGTGTGGAGGAGCAAGAGCACACACACGCACACACACACACACACACACACACACACACACACACACACACACACACACACAGGAACATGCCCACTTACAGGCACACACTTACATACGTACGTGTACACATACACACAGACACACACAAGCATACACACAGGGGCAACCCTCTATGGGGTTCCATTAATGTCAAAATTGTGCAACTGGCTTTGCGTTTGTTGATGGCTATAGCATCAGCTTTATTCATTGTGTTAGTCGTTTTTTTGTATTTGTAGTTGCCTATTGCGTTGGATTTGTACAATGCATTTGGAGTTGCCTGTTGCGTTTAAGTATTTAAACTCCCAAACGGTCGAACGAGAAATGCATTGTACAAAGCCAATGCATTAGGCTATGAGAAATGCATTGTATAAGGCCAACACAATTGGCAACGGAACACGCATTGTACAAAGCGAACGCAATATGCAATGACACACGCATTGTACAAAGCCAATGCAATAGGCAACTCCAAACGCATAGTAGAAAGCCAACGCAACAGGCAATGACGAACGCATAACAACGACCAACACAATGTATAAAGCCAACGCTATTGCCATCAACAAACGCAAAGCCAGTTGCACAATCTTGGCATTAATGGAACCCCATGTTCATGACATTATATGGAGACCATTAAATGTCCATTTGATTGGAGCAGTAATGATCTACAGTAACGAGCCATTTTACTAATAGGTAAATGTGTGATTCACTACTTATGTCTGACTGTGTGTGTGTGTGTGTGTTTATGTTTTAATGTACAAGTGTTCTTCTGTGGGTTCCCATGTATATATTTATATTCATGAATGTGTATGTGTGTGTGTGTGTGTGTGTGTGTGTGTGTGTGTGTGTGTGTGTGTGTGTGTGTGTGTGTGTGTGTGTGTGTGTGTATTCATGTGTGTGTGTGTGTGTGTGTGTGTGTGTGTGTGTGTGTGTGTGTGTGTGTGTGTGTGTGTGTGTGTGTGTGTGTGTGTGTGTGTGTGTGTGTGTGTGTGTGTGTGTGTGTGTGTGTGTGTGTGTGATGCGACTGCGATCCGGTCTCATTTGAGCAGCAACTAGGAGGAGTGAGGCAGGCAGGGAATGAGTCATCCTTCTTTGTGCAAATCTCTTCTAGAGCGTGCCCGCGCACACACACGCACGAACGCACACACACACACACACACACACACACACACACACACACACACACACACACACACACACACACACACACACACACACACACACACATACACACACAGTCGCATGGACTATAGGTCTCTGTATCCCAGCCTGCCATTCTTCCTGAATACACAACAGGAGAGATAAGAAAAGGGGGAAGAAAGGGGAGGGAGGGGAGAGAGAGAGAGAGAGAGCGAATGTAAAAAGAGAGGTAGAGAAAAAGAGAGGGGGAGAGAGAAAGGGGGAGGGAGGGGGAGAGAGACAGAGAGGGGGAGAGAGGGGGAAGGAGGGGGAGAGAGGGGGAGGGTGACGGGCAGAGAGACAGAGAGGGGGAAGGGGAGAGGGAGAAGAGTAGAGATAAAAGAAAAAGGGGGAGATAAAGAGAGAGAAGATAGAAAGACTTGAAAACGAGAGAGGGAGAGAGAAACAGAGAGAGTGAAATAGAGAGAGAAAGAGAGAGAGAGAGAGAGAAAGAGAGAGGAGCAGTTAATAAAATATGAAAGAAAATGACTGAATGACGTGACCAAAAAAAGCATAAATAGTTGCCTCTGTTTGGTACATTGATAACTATTACAGTTGGAATCGCTAAAATGTGTCTAGGTTATCAAAAGATCATTTTTTTTAAATGTTACCATTAATTTGTCCCATAGATCTGTCTCCAGTGATGCAGAATGAACTGCTACAACGAAACTACTAATCTGTGGAACTGGATTGAATTTTGTAGGTTTGACTTCAATCTGGTTTATTCCATTCCAGTCCATTCCAGTCCAGTGCACTCCAGTCCAGTTAAATAGCTCCAGTCCAGTCCAGCCCAGCCCAGTCCCGTCCAGTTCAGTCCAGTTAAATAGCTCCAGTCCAGTCCAGTCCAGTGCAGTCCAGTCCAGTCCAGTTAAGTAGCTCCAATCCAGTCCAGCCCAGACAAGTCCAGTCCAGTGCAGTCAAATCCAATTGTCCAGTCCATTCCAGTCTAGTCCAGTCTAATGCTGTCCAGTAGTCCATTCCATTCCAGTCCAGTCCAGTCCAATCCAATCCAATCTACTAGTCCAGTCTAGTCCAGTCTAATGCTGTCCAGTAGTCCATTCCAGTGTAGTC
>JAPMUY010000274.1:2500-5000 GCA_026901105.3 Galaxias olidus | reverse complement strand
ATGAGGACACATGTTATGGCCATTTCCTGAAGTTTGAGTAGCAGCATGCCAACACACACACCCACACACACACACACACACACACACACCCACACACACACGCACGCACGCACGCACACACACGCACACACACACACACACACACACACACACACACACACACACACACACACACACACACACACACACACACACACACACACACACACACACACACACACACACACACACTTGGAGGAGGACCATGGTGGAACATCTATCAGCAGGCATTTGGCTCACAAAGGTCAGAGTGGCCTCAGGACAAATACAGCTAGAGAGAGAGCAAAGCATGATGGGACATAGCCAGAGCGGGAGGGGGACAGGCGGACAGGGGACGGAACGTGTGTGTGTGTGTGTGTGTGTGTGTGTGTCATTGTGGTCTAAACTATCCTGCTGGGTTCACTTTGCTGTTGTCATCACATATGCGCAGACACCATGGTTCCATCACGCTCAACTACAACCGCACCATAGCAACAGAACCGCGGTTCCCCCGTGCTTAACTACAACCTCACCATAGCAACAGAACCGCGGTTCCCTCATGCTTAACTACAACCTCACCATAGCAACAGAACCATGGTTCCCCCGTGCTTAACTACAACCTCACCATAGCAACAGAACCATGGTTCCCCCGTGCTTAACTACAACCTCACCATAGCAACAGAACCATGGTTCCCCCGTGCTTAACTACAACCTCACCATAGTAACAGAACCATGGTTCCCCCGTGCTTAACTACAACCTCACCATAGTAACAGAACCATGGTTCCCCCATGCTTAACTACAACCTCACCATAGTAACAGAACCATGGTTCCCCCATGCTTAACTACAAGCTCACCATAGCAACAGAACGACAGTTCCCTCATGCTTAACTACAACCTCACCATAGCAACAGAACGACAGTTCCCTCATGCTTAACTACAACCTCACCATAGCAACAGAACGACAGTTCCCTTATGCTTAACCACAACCACCATAGCAACAGAATGACGGTCCATCGTGCTTAACTACAACTACACCATAGCAACAGAACTACAACCAGAGGCCGGCCGTCAAACAATGAAAGCTCTGTCAGCCTCTACGAATGCTTAGGGTCTGAATTATTCAACTTTAACCTCCCACTCTCTACCTCTCTCTCAACGTCTCTCTATCGCTCCACCTCTCTACCCCTCTCTCAACCTCTCTCTCTCAATGTCTCTCTACCTCTATCTCTCTATCCCTCTCTCAAATTCCCACTCTGCCTCTCTCTGCCTCTATCCCTCTCTCTCTCAACCTCCTACTCTACCTCTCTCTACCTCTATCCCTCTATCAACCTCTTATTCTACCTCTCTATCCCTCTATCTCTCTCAACCTCCCACTCTACCTCTCTCTATCCCTCTATCCCTCTCAACCTCTTATTCTACCTCTCACTACCTCTCTATCTCTCTCAACCTCCCACTCTACCTCTCTCTCCCTCTATCACTCTCCAACTCTTTACCACTCTCTCTTATAAATGTATGGAACCTTTTTGGAGGTAATGCTTGCTGCCCCTTTCTCTCTCTCCTGTCCCCCCTCCCTCTTTCTCTCCCCTATCCCCCCCCCCCTCTCTCCCCCCTATGTCTGGTGAAGCGGCAGTAACAGGGCCCCCCATGTCTCCAGCTGTGTGCTGGGAGGGAGAGCAGCTTCCTGACTCATGTAGGAACAAGACCGAACACGCTTCCTCCATTAAGGGGGGGGGGGCAACATGAGGGAGAGGTGGGGGAGGGGGAGGAGGGGGGCAACGTGGAGGGAGGGGGGGGAGAAGGGGGAGGAGGGGTCAACATAGGGGGAGGAGGGGGCAACATGGGGAGAGGAGGGGGAGAGGGGGGAGGAGGGGGAGGAGGGGGCAACATGGGGGGCGGGAGGGGGAGAAGGGGGAGGGAGGGGTCAACATAGGGGGAGGAGGGGGAGGGAGGGGTCAACATAGGGGAGGAGGGGGCAACATGGGGGGGGGGGGGGGGGGGGGCGTGGAGGGAGGGGGGGAGAAGGGGGGAGGAGGGGTCAACATGGGGGGCGGGGAGAGGAGGGGGAGAAGGGGTCAACATAGGGGGAGGAGGGGGAGGAGGGGGAGAAGGGGGTGGAAGGGGAGGGGGGGGAGTAGGGGGAGGAGGGGGCAACATAGGGGGGGGGAGAGATAGAGCAACATGGGGGGGAGGAGGGGGAGGGGGAGTGATTGTGCATGGGTCAGAGCATTGCTATTATGAAGAGTATGGGGTTCTGTCTCATTCATAAATGTGTGCATATCAATACTGATATCTGAGGTAGTTTACAGATTATAATATCAATGTGTGTGTGGGGGGTGGGGGGGGGGGGGTGGGGGTGCTTAACCGATGCTCTACTCTGGATCATACCAAATACAATAGGTTACTCTGGATCATACCAAATACAATAGGTTACTCTGGATCATACCAAATACAATAGGTTACTCTGGATCATACCAAATACAA
>JAPMUY010000273.1:0-14262 GCA_026901105.3 Galaxias olidus | reverse complement strand
TGTTTCCTATTCATTTAATTTCTGAGCCTTAAATGCCATGAGGAAACGCAGACATCACCAACTCTGTGCTGACCTAGCACACTGACACTCCTACTCCGTCCTCCCCTTGTCACTAGTGGCAAGACGACCTCAGCTGTGTCCCCACTTGTTTTTTAATTTTTCCCCCAAATAAAATGTGTTGTGCCTTTCACACTTTAATCCAAAGCTTTCCCTCGTGTTGTAACAAACATACTCCACTATGATGTGGCCCTGTTGAGTCAACGCTGCCTGATTGGCCTTGCACCCCTGTGGCTCCACCCCCCTCACGTTTGTTTTCTCAGCTGTGACAATGCTATGGATGCCATCGACATACCCTCACCTCATGGCCCTGAGAGATATGACAGTCCATTCTGGGGTCAGACTCAAATAACCAAGCAGGATAGAATGTGTGCCACCCTTGATGATCCAATTCTGGAATGCCTACAAGGATGGATGTTAGCAGTGTGAAGATATCTGGATATACCGCTCACAGCGAACTCTGACTGGGACTGGAATTCCAAACAAGATTGTGTCTGTCTGTACAGCCTGCCTGTGAAAACAGATTAAAATCCCACTGACCAGGGCAGCCAGGAATGTGTAGGACCTTGAGCCTGGAAAGGGGAAATCCAACAGCTCATCTCACCCAACTTCAGAAAAAATTATCCATCAGATCCATCAATGAGCCCAAAAGGAATTCCCCCAAACATTTCCCCCTCGTTCAGAGTTTGTTCCATTACAGTTTCACATCAGACATTCTCAATCCTGTGAAACATTGTGCTGGACTCCAAGACGGAATCAATCTTGATTCAAATGTCATGGCTTGTCTATTAAGCTTACTAAAATAAACTCTAATTGTTCTGCTACACGAGGCATTAATTGACAATGACAGCCAGGCCTCAAGTTAATAGTTTTCTTTTATTATTGTATAGCTCTAGGAGCCCACTTTGAGAAAATAGAGCCCACCAATACGACAACATCCGGTGTCTCCAAACAAGAACCAGATTTCAGTTTTGCTAAGTCATACTGTAAAGACGTCCTTACATCTTAAACCATGGGCCACAGTTGTGAGGGTGCAATTTTAACTAATGCAAGATCATAAATATGCATTTAACAAAAAAAATCCACTAAGAACTCAATAATTAACTAAAGAACAGCTTCAAACCCCAATGTCTAAACGCTTCACTATCACTCTATATATTTGTATTTTTCCAAATAAAAAATACATATTCATGACTCAGATATTACTGTTTTATTAAATCTATTAAATTAGTCAATGGACATCTTGACGGACTCAGATATAAGGGGACTTGGCTTTTCTCCAGGCTTTACCTGGAGAGGTAATTTCTAGCAATGCTGCTTTAGTGATTTGGTAGGCACGCGCTCAGTGGGAGGTCAGGCCTCTTTTGGTTGTAGTCATAATACAGATTTTGAGGCAGAGCAGTGCTTCAAAGTAAACAAATGGAACTGGAGACAGCTCACTTCCCTTATCTCAGCACTGTCAAAAAAGGGATTTGTTAAAAAAGTGTGTCCTTTTTAACCACTTGTGTCACATCAAGTCTCTCTTTAAGATTGATTTGCACATTTGAAGATTTTTTTATGGTCAATTAATGTGGGTTAGGGTATGTATTAATTTGACTAATTTGACTTAAGATAAAAGGTTAGAGAGTTAGAAAAAAGTAATAAGGTTTCCTTTAGTGTTCTTGTTTTAATCAAGTCTCATTTGAGTAACTATGAGGCACAATTGGGGGCACCAAGTTCCTGGCACCAGCTGGTCTAATCATAGCCACAACAGTCCTGAAATAGCCCATTCACACTTGCTTCTAACCTTGCAAAAGCAGATATCAATGTACAAAATCTGTTGTTTCATACAATTCTATTTTTTCAACAAGTGAACATGCCCAGTACAGAAATATCTTGAATGAATGACCGTTTCTTTTTATTCATGTCAACAACACTTGTATGCTATGGACCTATGGTTAGTGGCAGTGGTTGTATAAACATATAGCCTATCAGATTGAACCTATAATACTGTTTTGTTACACAGTTACACATACCTGTATAGTTTATCTTCAGTAGGTGGACAATATCCCTTTGAATAACAATAGAATGAATGGAAATAGGCCAATGTTGTTTAGCAGATGGCCATACAATTATTTCTCAGATTAAAAATGTGAGTCAATGAATTGCATTTCCAAAGTATAAATGCATATTCATTATGATTACAGAACTTTCATGGTAAAAATACCCCAAAAAGATAATTGTTTTGCTGTCCATTTGATTTGCAAAGGGGCACCGAAAGCCGGGAGGGCGGTGGGAGGGGAGGGAGAACGTCAATGACTCCTAGAACTAATGTTGCAGGGACAAGGGTATCGTGGCGAAGCATTCACCATCCGTGGTCACTTGAGAAAGTGTGGGAGTGGAAGACGGACAGATAAAATACTTCAAATCGGTTGCTGAAAGATTGAAGAAAAATAACGAAGTTACCCTGCTACACCTCGCTTGATGGATTTGTAAAACCTTTTTGGAGGTTAACCGGCAAAAACTCGTAAGTAGTCCACTCCAGACTTTAAGGCAGTCTGATTCATATTGTCTAACGAAGTTTTGAAAATTGTATTGTTCTATTTTTCTAATAGGCTACAAACGATTGTTCATCATATTCGTAGCTTAAGGACATTCCGACTGAATGAAAATTATTTTTCTTCATCTAAGTGCATGAATTTTTTGGGAGAAAACTCGTGGCAAGGTAACGTCAGGCTAGCCGACAAGACCGACTCTACCATCCAACGTACAATTGTTAACTTATTAAACCGTCATTATAGGTTGGTCCATTCCAATCATGTTGTATGATTTTATTCAACTGTTCTATTTCTCACTTATGTCAAATAAAGCGAAGCTCTATCTGGTCGGCACATTTAAAGTCTATCAATATGCCAGTTTTGTCGTCTGTCTTAAAGTTACAGTAACATAATAATCTAGGTTTAACTTGCCATCATGGCGATACAATGAATTGCCATTGTCATCAACCCACTGTTCTTTTATTAAGATTACAATGACCACTGTACCTGATTCTATTTAGGATATGAGTTTACAGTCGTATTTTATTTTTGTCAATTGCATCATGATCTACCTAATTGCTATGTACTATAGGGGACACCTCAATTAAATAACAGATCTATAACAAAAGCTGAACTCTTCTGGAAGTGGAAACAAACACCAGCCAATCTTCTAGCTATATTACTGGGGGAAAACACTACCTTATTTCATTGTGTGAGAGAGCTAGGCTAAGGGCCAAAGCTGAATTATATTATATTACAAGCTAATATATTGAGTTTCCAGTCAGGTGAAGTGAAGTTGGCCCATGTATTGTCAACTATACAATGGCATGAAGACAGACATTGTCCATTGAGTTACATTTCATATCCCAACCCACACCCCCTTAACCCCACTCCCTGTTTCCTTGGTCATAAGGTACTGATTTTCCTGTTATCACTAAATTATATCAGAAATATCAATACGTTTATGTAGGAAGATTAGACTTTGCATGGGTATTGAAGTGGAGGACTATTGTCTCAAGTTCTTGGTCATAATGAGAAAGTGAGCTGTCTGAGAAAATATGCGCTTTGGAAAGCTCATCGGTTTGTTTTCCCCCACTATAATTACTGTGGCAATAGGTTCCTTTTGAAACACAAGCAGGCTTTAAATGCTTGCCTAGATTGGGTGCTATTGTCACATTACAACCACCATAGATTGGTAGCAATACAGCTGCTCTGTGGTCTTTGTCACGAGGAAACACTTTCTACTCTGGTGTTTGAATCACCAGTTTCTATAACCTCTTTTTAATGGCACAGAGTTACCGTTTACACGTTTAATGGGCAAAAAGTCATTATAGAATAGAAGTGACTTTACTGTTCCTAAGAATAAACATGGCAGCTGATGTTAGGCCATTGGACCACAGTTTGTGGTCAGAGCAGAAGGTCCAAGGCACGTGGTGCCTCAGGACTTAGTTTTTTTACTGGTCCAGACACTGGTAAAATGGGCTTCAGTCATTATGGTACTGAGGAAGCCTCCTCTACTCAGGCCTCAAGAAAAAAGCGGAAAATCTGCACGCTTCCTTTTTCTCCCCTTGGCAGGCTCAGAAGCACAGTTGCTTTGGAAAAAAGTACTTTAATGTGTTTTTTTCTTCTTCTTCTTGTCCTCTTCGGTTTGCCTAAACAGAATGGTGAATTTTCAAAGAGTGGAAAAAAATATGACCAAGGTTTGTTTTTTTTTGCCCGGTGCAGTTGGCAGATTATTTTACCGTCATGCAAAAAGCCACAAGTTTGACTTCTAACGAGTTCATACGGACCAAATAGTCTGCTTTCCAAACTTTGAGCTTTGATGCTTTTTGATGACGTTGACTAACCAAGTGGGCCGTCAACCAAGGCCACAGGTTCATTAGTGTTGAAAGATGGGTCCCTGTTGCACACTTTAAGCAACCTAGCCTAATTGAAGTGCTCGATGCACTCCTTCCCCAAATACACAGTTGGCGCTTTTGCTCGCATGCTGCTGTGAGTGTAAATATTGTTAAGAGGGGTCTCTTAAATGGAATCGGAGCTGAGCACGATCGGTTTGTGTCGGAAACTAAACCCGGGGACCGCAGCGTCACCATGACGGGGCTGTGAAATGCGCTAATTGAATTGCAGCCACCGTGACAGGTGAGAGCGGAGGGACTTGTAAGCTTGACATCTGCTGTACAGTGTTTCACCACACTGGTCCCTCTGTGGACGTCCCATGGGTCTGATAAGGGCTCTCTGGCTCACAGCGTAGCGATCTGCTGAAACCAACGAGCAGCGGCACTTGTGGAACAAATGACAAAGAGAGAAAGAGTGTTCACTTTCACTGCTACATCTGTTTGTTATGATGTACACTAATCAGTGTTTTGTTGTTTTTTTGCAAAAAAATGTCCCTAGGCCTTAATGATAGTATTTCTCTTCACAACAAATGACATGGCTGTAAAGCTTTTAACCTAGTGCTCCAGGGAAGTGTCCTAATCGAAACAACTGAGGAACAGACCATTGTCCGATGTGTTTCGTTGCAGAAAAGATGGTTTGATTCACAATAAAACTGACATGGATTTAGGTGGCCTGTACTCCTATGTGGAGGCAAACTGTAACTGGGTCACATTACGTGATGAGGTTTTCCATAGCAGGCTCCCAAAACGACTCTTTTTGTTTGAATTAAAAGCAGACGTCATCTGTCCCCCCCGCCTTCAGAGACCCATGGAGACTTTCTAGGATAGTCATAAATTCTCTAAAGCCAACTTTTTCGGTCACAGTATCCAATCCTTTGTCCTGTGACATTATCTTATCATGTGCGTATTTGTGTGTGTGTGTGTGTGTGTGTGTGTGTTAGCACAATTGTTTGAAGCGGTCACTCCAACCTTGTCAAGACCCTCTTAAAGCCTTGAAATGTGTATAATGCAGGAGAAGTTCTGTATTGTGTGTGTGTGTGTGTGTGTGTGTGTGTGTGTGTGTGTGTGTGTGTGTGTGTGTGTGTGTGTGTGACCATGGCCAGCAGAAAGCAATTCCTGAGGTAGGCTGTGTATCTTCATTCATTTGATAAGTCTGATTGAGAGAAAGGCCATGCTGTACTGTCTGTCTGTCTGCTGGACAGACAACACCTCCCTCTCTCTCTCTTTCTTTCTCTCTCTCTCTCTCTGTCTCTCTCTCCGTCTCTCTCTCTACATGCTCCACTGTAGGGCAGTCATGCAGACTGATTAGATTAGGCCGCATTGGAGCTAATCTTCCTCCTCTCTCTTCTCCCTCTCTCCCTCAATGTGTACATTTACTGTTCACTCATCCACTAGGACACATCTCCCCCTCTCTCTCCCCTCCGGCTCCCAGAGATGAGTTTCTGCTGGGGGTCTGTGGGGCCCTGCCACTCCCTCATGGGCCTGCCCGCTGTCTCTGCTAGGAAACCAGTGGGGTTAGACCCTCCCAACAACAAAGACACAGTGCCTTCACCCATGGAGGGTCTGGTTGTAGGGGGGCTGCCTGACTCATTCTTTACCCCCGGGAAGAAGACGTTGATCGGGCCTACAGGCTGACGGACAGGGGGAGGGGGTCGGAAATATGGAACCCCCTTTCTGTTTGGGGAGCCAAGCCGGGGAGGGGTTTTGAGAGCAGGGCTTTTGTCTTTTTGTGCTTGACGCGGGGTCAGTCTCGGGGGACAGGGAGAGACAGACGGCTTCCACAGCTGCCTGACTCTCTGAAGGGCTGGTGGGGGACGTAGTCCCTGCATGTTTATAATGTAGTCTTTATTTGTATTCTGTTCCACACTGATATCTATTTCTATCACAACACATTTTCTGCCTGTTGTCTATTCCGAAGGAGCAGCCAAAATACCTTGTCCCCCCTGTAGCAAGAAGAAAGAATCAGAGTTGTTTCTGAAAGACTCTGTTCTGCCATCCATCCTATGTGCTGGTTGGTTGCCGTGGTAGCAGAGGAACGTCCTTATGTTTGATGAATATTGATTGGCTGAAGCTAACGTGACCGGGGCCTTAGCCGTACAGCTATATGCAAATGAGGCAGGATTATGGCCTATCTCTAAAAGCTGTGTTTCTGTGCTGGGCGATAAGGCAGCAGCACAGTCTGTTTAGTGGTGCCACCTAAAAGTCTGGCCTATTTAGTGGAGCCCATTAAACACTCAAATACATGATGACCGTTCTCAGTGGTAATTGCAAGGCCTATTGTGGCTGTTGTTAGCTACCATTTCATATCTGAAAGTAATCTATTCTCTGGCTTTCATAAACTCTAAAGCCAGTTGTGAACTCTGAACCAGGGCCCGGCTTGGTATTTTGAGATTTGGAGGAGGTTTGAAAAGCCTCCAGCTGAGTGGAGCCCACATCCCTCTCAGTGAGACTCCTGCTGCCCTGTGTTTGGAAAGCCGGGTTTGTCCTGCACCATGGCAACCTGGTTTCAGTTTGGATTGGCAGGCCATAACCAATCATTTCCACCAGCTAGTGCCCTGGACGTCGTTTTGATTATGATCCAGAGGACCCAGCTGCCATTAAGAGGCCCTCTCTCTCTCTCTCTCTCTCTCTCTCTCTCTCTCTCTCTCTCTCTCTCTCTCTCTCTCTCTCTCTCTCTCTCTCTCTCTCTCTCTCTCTCTCTCTCTCTCTCTCTCTCTCTCTCTCTCTCTCTCTCTCTCCACCTCTTTCCATTTTAAAATCATACACCTGAGCCCCATTATCTGCAACTGCAAGTTAAGTGGTGGTGCTGACAGCATGACTGACAAACGGAGCGTATCTTACATATGACACATACTAAACTCCGTCTCTCCAAAAGCAGGCCCTTACGTCTACCCTTCGAGACAGTCCATTAGAGTTTAGCTGCATTTTATAGTCCACGGGAAGGCAGGTAGGCTGTGGAGGTGTTGGCCATTGTTCATTGTTGGGGAGCAGGTTGTTTTCGCTGTCGTCAAGTGGTGCCTGTTTGGCCCGGGGGTTCGGCCGTGCATGGAGGCCTGCCTAATGGCCCGTGCAGCGCTGAATGGACGTGTAGTATTAGGACTCTCCAGGGCCAGGGTCCAGGTGAGGGGGACTGGGGGCGCGGGCGTACTGTTACACAGCACCCGGGAGAACACACACGTGTTCAATCACACACACAAACACACACACACACACACACACACACACACACACGAAAACACAAACACACACAAAGGGTTGTACACTTGCTCAAACGTGCACAAATGTGTACAAACACACACAGTGAGTATTGTACACTTGCACACACTTGCACAAAAGTGTATAAACACACACACACACACACACACGAAAACACAAACACACACAAAGGGTTGTACACTTGCTCAAACGTGCACAAATGTGTACAAACACACACAGTGAGTATTGTACACTTGCACACACTTGCACAAAAGTGTATAAACACACACACACACACACACGCACGCACACACACACACAAACATCTTAAGTGCAACCCTGACCCCATAGAGTCAACTGAGCTTTGTGTAACATGAAACCTCTGCACCCTTTAATCAGATCAACTGATAAGGAAAGCCCTCTTTTAGTCCCGATCATTTCTCATTCCAGACAGCTGAAGGGCAGAGCTCTGAGACAGGAACACAGTTAGACCATCAGACAGCGAGGCAGACAGAGTCTCCGTTCCTGGCTTTGGCTGTAACCAATCGCCCCCAAGGCCCCCCTGTCCACCCGCTCTTATGAACCGAGCTAATTCAATTGAACTGGAATTGTCCAGGCCGGTTATCTCCCAGCAGATGTATCCTGTTTGATTTCTATCTGAGGCGCTCACGGGGCACCTTCCACCGGCACCTTTCCAGTGGGATAAGCGCAGAGGACCTGACACAGCTTTGTCCTCGCTCACCTCCCGTCCCGAACCCCTCTGCTCTCCAAACGCTTGGCCTGGTCCTTCTCCTGTTAGCCGGTCGTCCGGCAAGTGGCTCCGCTAGTTCACCACAGGTCTCTATCGGCTGGCATCACCAGAGCCTTCTTTCCGTTCTCTGCCGTGTGTGCTCAGGTTGGGTTATCTTAGAATAGAGAAGGGGGATGGGGGGGGCAGCTCTTTGTTTGCGCCTGTCATTTGGCCGGCGCTCCAGGTCTAAGTGGTGTTTGCGTACGTAAGGTACTGGAGATTAAGACGTCCATCGGGTGGATGGAGAAGAGACAAACAATGGACAGAGAGAGCAAACTAGAGAGAGAGAAAGAAAAAGAGACAGAGAGCAGTCCAAACAGACAAGGAGTTAAACGCAAAGAAAGGATGGAATGAGACTAATGCTACCACTGATAATAATACACAAATTAAATGTATAAAGAGCATTTCATGTAACTTAAGGAGACTAAAAAGGAGAGAGAGAGAGAGAGAGAGAGAGAGAGAGAGAGAGAGAGAGAGAGAGAGAGAGAGAGAGAGAGAGAGAGAGAGAGAGAGAGAGAGAGAGAGAGAGAGAGAGAGAGAGAGAGAGAGAGAGAGAGAGAGAGAGAGAGAGAGAGAGAGAGAGAGAGACCTCTGTTCTAGTCAGTACTCAAGACTGTCGACGTGCTGGTGGGTCTGATCAATGATTCACACTGCTTTAGCCGATGACTCTCACATAAGCCTGTCACCGCTGCCCACACCAGTGTCCACCACTGTGACTCAAGCCCTTTCCCTTCTCACCCACCCCACAGGGCTGGGGAGAGCGATACGGTATCCATAGCGACAGAGAGACACAGATTAATTAATTGAAGAGCCCACACGTTATTCATAAAGTAAACATAAGATGTACTATATCACGTCACAAATTTTGTCGTAAGGGTTTTTAAAATGTACAAAGAGCATTTCATGTAACTTAAGGAGACTAAAAAGGTGAGAGAGAGAGAGAGAGAGAGAGAGAGAGAGAGAGAGAGAGAGAGAGAGAGAGAGAGAGAGAGAGAGAGAGAGAGAGAGAGAGAGAGAGAGAGAGAGAGAGAGAGAGAGAGAGAGAGAGAGAGAGAGAGAGAGAGAGAGAGAGAGAGAGAGAGAGAGAGAGAGGAGCAAGGCTTTGTTTCCCAATTAGCCCGGGCAGCCCAGGGGCGGCGGTGAGAAGGTCAGACATCTGTGATCCATCTCCCAGGACTTGGCGTCTAGATCTGCCTTTGTGCCTTCCATCCCTCCCTCCCTCCCTCCCTCGCTCCATGCTGATGTGCCTCTCCCAGTCTGGAGGAGCTGTTTACTCGGAGAGCGTGTTCCACTTTGTAACGACTGTCATCTGTCTCTGGGACAAATCTAGCTGTCGATCTCTCTGTCTGTCTGTCTGTCTGTCTGGCCATCCGTCTTTGTTTTTCATGGAGCTACTGTTAGGCTCTGAAAATAGACCAGATAATAAACCATTGAGTTTACGAGATGAGAATTCATCAAATATACGTCGGATTATGTCGTCTGAGAGAACGTGGGAAATGTGTGTGTGTGTGTATGTGTGTGTGTGTGTGTGTGTGTGTGTGTGTGTGTGTGTATGTGTGTGTGTGTGTGTGTGTGTGTGTGTGTGTATGTGTGTGTGTGTGTGAACTGACTTTTGGTCCGGTTCCAGTCCAGGAGTATGGCGCTCTCATCCTCTTCCTTAGACCTGGTGTAGGTGCCCTGAGGCTACCCAGCTCAGCCCTAATGGAACCAGGCCGGTCTCACAGACAGACATCATATGAGCATCCTAAGAAACCCTGCCATTCATGCCTCAGTCCCTCCACGAAATGGATCCTGCATGAACGAACGCTCCGTATTCCATTTCACGGCTATGGTCTGGTATTCCTACGTCCTGCATGCAATCAGGAAACTCATTTCCCCCTCTTCCTCTTTCAGTGTTGACCCGAGTAGGGCTGCAGGTTATTAGCTGCAACAAATGAATAGTGGCATTAGAAGACATTTATTCAATTACTGTTGCTCTTTCTGGATTGGCCAGAAGCTCCGAGAAGTCATTAGCGTTGTAGTTTTGTGTAACCCTCGACCAACAGTTTTCCAGGTGCGGTGTTTTTTGATGGGACCGCTAAAGGGGTTCTGGGGGTTGGAGTGATATTGGCCAGCATCTGTTCAGCTGCCTTCCGCGCCGCCTTCACTCCCGAGCTATCGGAGCAATCACGGCAAGGTGATGTCATCCCCATGTGCGGTCTGCGGTCGAGAGGAAAAACACACACAGGCCGCGGCGCGCACACACACACACACTCACCGACGCCACACAAACAGGTACACACGCACAGAGGAAATGGGAAAGTGTGTTCAGTCATTGCGTGGGGGGGGGGGGGGTAATCAACATGTGCCTGAGGGACTTAAGTAAATAAAGTGTTCCAACGCCACACTTGTCTTTATGGGACAACCTGTGCTGCTGTGCTGCTGTGTTAGCCATTAAGGGGAATGGGGGATGTTTGGATATAGTTTGTGTGTATTTGTTTGGGAGAAACATTAAAGAAAGGCTGTGCACTCAGTGGTCTTGTAAAGAAAGAACACTTTGCAAAAAGCTGTGGTCCATCACACAGCACCCAGCCATGAGGAACACAGGCATATTCTCTTTCTTATTTAAAGTTTGTGTCTTTGCCTTCAAGCAGCACTTTGAACATAACCAAGCACAGAGGCTACGGCGCAGTAGAGCCGGTCCTGATACAAAGCACACATCCTGAGTCGAGAGCGTCGTCGTCAGCCAAGGTGCGTTCTCTCCAGCCCACTGTCAGGCTGACCCAGACCAAGCACCCAATCCCAAACGGAAGCCAAAGCAGAGGGGCCACCAGGCGAACCCCCCAAAGGTTTGTTCCTCTGCGTCTCTTTGAGGAGCTCCTGGCAGAGCCTTCAAAGCCCCTGCGTTTCTACGCCGGCTGCTAGAATGGTGTGCGCCAAATGTAAGACAGCTGTGCAGCAGAGAGGGAACAGGCACAGAGTTATTATTCTGCACACACACGCACGCACGCACATACGCATGCACGCACGCACGCACGCACGCACGCACACACGCACGCACGCACACACACACAAACATAATTGGCCCCGTTTTGTACTTCGAGGGTTTCTGCATTGCATCCGTCTTTGTGAGCACATGCGGCGCACACCAAATTATGCTGTGCCTAAATATTTATTTGAGCTGTAGGTTTCATGCAGATATTTGTTATTTTTGTTAAAATCACCTAATAGGAGGTCAATGACTGTGAATTATCTAATCTTTTGAAACATCTAAATGAAATGTTAATAGCTGGAATACATGATTAAAAAATATTAGTAATATTCAAGTGTGCTATGCTATTGAAATGTCTTGTGTTTACAGAGTAGATTTTCTATAGCCTAGGCTGGTAATGATAGTTGTTGAATAGGTAATTGGTGATGACTTTATTGGTCATCTGGTCTATTTGTAGAAATAGACATCAGTGTCAGTACCATGAAATACTTGACAATTTAACATAGTTTGAAAACACAATAGGCATATTGTCTTCCAGTTAACTTTGAAACAGATGTTCCTTCAAGGTTAACAATGGGAAAAAAGGGGTTTTACCGTTCAGTTGTCTTTCTGACATTTATGCTTTTTACTTTACCTGTGAGTTCATGAGTGCAGGCCCGTCACCATTGCTATGGTAGAACAGCTTCTTAAGACTACATAAACTGCACCTCTAGAACGCTGCCTTACTATCTATCACATGGAAAGCTCTGAACTTAGGCTGTCAGCCATGATCTCCCCTAGGAACAGGAAGTGGGTGGTATTCAGCTACCTCACAGCAGATTGATCTCCTCATCCTGTTGAGTACCAGGCCTATTGTACCAATAACTATCATTCTATTAACCTTTGTTTTTTGTTCTCCCTCTGGCGTTTTCTTTATTTGAAGCCACCTTGTGGATGGAAGTTCCCACTTTCATTCACCAATATTACTGTATATCCTCCCAGCAGAGGCACTTGATATAATGAGTCTATTGACAAGTTCAGGTTATGACACTGTAGACACTCTGTTCAGAGACCTGGCACTGAATAACAATATCACCCTTCTGAAACCTCTTTGCTTTGACTTTATTGCCAGCCACACCGTCTACCTTATCTCCTTGACCTAGATCTCAGTCCCTACATGTTGAAGAAACGCAACAAAAAACACATCTAACTACAGAGGTTCCTGTTGAGTGTACTGGAGAATGTTGAGTAGAGTGTTGAGAGCCTGACGTTCTGTTGTGAGAGTGTGCACAGTGCTAGTGACTGAATGGGCTGGAGGGCTGGGCTGGTGGTATGTGTGTGAGCCTAAACCGTAGGCCCTAAAGGGATGGGCACTCTTTAAGCAGGGTGCTTTCATGTCAATTCTCACACACGGCCTAAAATCAGATATCGCCCGCTACTGTCCCAGTTGTGAAAAGATGGAGGGCTGGAGAGAGAGAGAGAGAGGGACGGAGATAATTAAGTTACTTAAATGTAGGGAGGGAGGGAAAGAAGTGAAGGATTTAACGGTGGGTAATGGACATGCAGGAAGTGTCTTCTTTTCTCTCCCTGCCTTGGCTTTTGTCCCATAACAACTCTCACCATTTCCATAGAGCCAAACACATATGATAGGCCTGGGGCAGTACGGGCCTGTAAGCCCAAGCTAACCTTGGTTCACGTCCTCCACCAGCCCCTTCTGAGTCCCAACCCAGCTTGAGAACTACTCAGGGGGGCAGAACCCCCCCCACCCCCCACCCCAACCCCAAAGCCCCTGACTGCTGTATGAAAGACCCCTTTGTGGTGAATCTGGCCACAGTGAACATGCTTACAGACTTTCCCTAGAACCAACATAATGGTGTGCTCTGGTCCCCAGCTGTGGCGTCCTAACTTTTGCTTAGAACTACAAACTTGAGCATTTCCCACAATCTACAATGGCTTAGGGTTGAAGAGGCTTTTGTGTCAATGGAGTTTTATAAGATGATTGGGCTCCAATTGACCGTAATCCAGGGATCTTAGTCCAAGGCTAACTGACTTTCACTTTTTTGGAGTGGTTAAAAGATGCAACTAGATTTAAGCCCTTGGTGAAGTTCCTTTGGCTAAAGCAGTTGACTGTACTGTAATTGGAAATACACGGGCAGCGGTAACGACTAGAGGAGAGGTGAAGTCAACTGTTAGGAATGAAACAGTAAGCAGCCATGTCATGCTCCACCATGGGTGGGCCCAGCGCGCACGCTGACGTGATATCCTCATGTAGACAACTTTATCAGCAGCCAAACCTAGAACTTTGTGGTCTGTAGATGTTATCTAAAGACCGTGGTCTTCCTCACGTCATCTTGTCGAGTGATTCTCCGCCCAACCATTAGTCAGTGTCCGTGCTGTTAGATTATCTGCACCTGTGGCCAGTGGGGAGGATGTTTGTATCTCTGAGAGTCTTCGGGTTTCACCTCTCTGAAAAGGTTGTGTTTCTGAAAGAGTTTCAAAAGGGTCCAAAGAGGGCTGAGGCCTTGCTATTGATGAATTCAACAGTGGTAGATCTCTTACTGGATTGGATGGAGATCTCCTTCTGATTGGCTGGTGAGAGGTCATGGGTTATCTGTAGTGCAGCTGGGTCCATTGACTGCTGGGTAATAACCCTCTCTCTTTTCCTACCCTTCCCCCATGGTGTCAAATGTCACTCATTTGCAGTCTGGACGAACCTTTAGCTGTACATTTTCAGAGAAATTCTGTTGAGAAAAGATCTCCTTTCCTCTAAAATATACCTTTGCTAAAACGTTCTCAAGATATTTAGTGGCAGTTTTAGTGAAGAACAAATGTCACACTGCTGTACCTAAACTGAACTGA
>JAPMUY010000272.1:0-14284 GCA_026901105.3 Galaxias olidus | reverse complement strand
TCCCTCGTGTGTGTGTGTGTGTGTGTGTGTGTGTGTGTGTGTGTGTGTGTGTGTGTGTGTGTGTGTGTGTGTGTGTGTGTGTAGCAATGAGCTGGGCTGTTAGTCAGTCCAAACCTTGAGGTGTCACATTCACTGTCAACTGAGATAAATGTCCCGACAAAGGTGCTCATCACCTCTAGGGAGGGGTGTGTCTGTGTGTGTTTGTGTCTGTCTGTGTGTGAGAGGGAGATAGAGAGAGAGAGAGAAAGAGAGAGAGAGAGACAGAGAGAGAAACAGGAAGAGAGAGAGCGTGAGAGAGACAGAGAGAAAGAGAGAGATAAAGAGAGAAAGAGAGAGAGAGACGGAGAGAGAGAGAGAGAGAGAGAGAGAGAAAGGCAGATCAAAAGAGGCGGAGAGAAAGAGAACACAAATGGGAAAAGGAAAGCATGTCACCAGGACTGAGGAACAGTGGGATAAGACGTGTCTGAATAGCCGCTAAGAGAATAACGGCGCGTGCCGCTCAGGCAAAGTGTCACTGTCGCTCTCTGGCACGTCTCAGAGCACACACGACTGCATGTGGCTGACGCACGTCCTCCGACCCGCGCGCGCCGCTGGAGAGAGAGAGAGGGGGAACATGGAAAAGAGAAGGGACAGAGTCGCTCTGGCACGGCGTGGTCTCAATGCACGCTCGTCCTCCGCCATCCCTCTCTCTCCAGCGGGGCGCGGGGGCGGGGGGCGCCCCGGCCGTCTACCTGTCGTCGAGTCATGTGTTCACCAGCTAACAGCTGATCCGGGGAGGCTCCCCGCTCCCTGCTGTGGGATGGAGCCTGGAACCCCGGGGATATCCCACGGGATTCTGTCCGACTGTTGGCTGTATGTCTGTCCTTATGCGTTTTCGGATTCGTCGCGGTCTATTTTGTGTGCTTCTGTGTGCGTGTGTGTGTGTGTGTGTGTGTGTGCGTGTGTGTGTGTGTGTGTGTGTATGTATGTGCGCGCGCGAGTCCAACATTCTCAGCGACTCAGAGTGAATGTACTGCGACATGTGCTCATGACCTGAGGAGCAGAAGAGAAGAAGGCTGCCAAGAAGAAAACACATTCTCTCTCGCTCACACCCTCTCCCTGGCTCCCATTCGTATGCCAGGCGAGGGAAACAGACTGAAGACGGCCACCGAAAAATAACCACAGCAGAGGGAAAAATGTAAACCATGTAAACATTCAGGCTTGGCTTCCAATTTTGCTGTGGCAGGATGTTTTATTTTGTTTATTGAGAGGAGGGTGAAAGGATTTTTATCTTCTTTGCATTAAGCAGAGGTGGTTTTGACCTTCTCATAGTACAGGAGAGGGATATAGAAACGGTCGTGAGCGATGATGAACACGCGCGTCTCGCCACTCTAAAGCCCATTACTCTACCGGACGGGGAACCCTGTTCCCTAAAAGCAGGCCTCCCCTGCAGTCTCTTTCAGTCAGGGCCGCTCTTTCATGTCATACGCGATACGATGCATTTGTCGCTCAAACTACCAGACCTTCTGTCAGTTACAGCGAGCTTTATAATCCCCGCACATCGATTCCCAGAAAGATAATCCATATATAAGTATTCAATACACCGAAAAAGAAAAAAAAAAGGATTTGAGAGGAAATATCCGTCCATGCGTACACCACAGTGTGTGTTATGACACGCTGTCTTTCAGGGCAAACAAAGATGGGTACATTTATCTTTTCTAAAACATAAGTTTAGTAAAAAAAAAAGAAAATCCAGGATGAATGTGTATATTCTGGTCCAAGATGGTTCATTGTAACTGCATTCCTACGTTTATGTGTGTGTTCCTGTGTGTGTGTGTACGTTACACTGTGTGTTTGTGTACGTTCCCATGTGTGTACATTACACTGTGTGTCTGTGTGTGTTCCCGTGTTTGTACATTAATCTGTGCTGATCATCCTCCCTGTGTGTAACATTATGATTCAGCCGGTGGAGTCTGGAGTCACATTAGCCGTTAGTATAGCACAGCAGCCCTCCAGTCTGCTCCCTCACGTCTCTTAGTAGAGTCACAGACATAAAGAGAAAGGCTAGGAGCTATGAGGCCTGTGGCGTCTACACCAGGAGAACTACAACACCCAACAGGCCTCCCGTTCCCATCCATCTCCTCTGTGTTTGGGTGCATGCTGCTATGTCAGAGAGTGTATGTGTGTGTGTGTGTGTGTGTGTGTGTGTGTGTGTGTGTGCGTGTGTGAGAGAGAGAGAAAGAGAGAGAGAGAAAGAGAGAGAGAGATAGATTGTACACATCACTCAAAACTGACTCAAAGAAACCATTCCATCTCTCTCCTACAGACACCCGACTCAAAGAAACCACTCCATCTCTCTCCTCCAGACACCAAGACACCCCCGTCACTTCACCTCAAGCGACTGAGAGGAAAGGCGGTTAACCAAACATTTTCCTTTTCTGTCGTTGTTCTTTATGGCTAGCCGACAGTGAAATAGCCTAAGTGATTTGTTGTCTGTTTATTTGTTTACATTTACGGCTTAAAGCGACAGATACAGTACAGTGGAGAGAGGAAAGAAAAATGCTCGTCCTGACTGTGACGGATAGTAATAATTTTCCGTGGGGGATTCTGCAGGTGCGTTCCCGATGAAGGGGGTATTAAACTGGGATAACCTTTTCCTGTCGCTAACAGAGTGCAACTATTAAATATGCATGGAGCCCCGAGCGTTCTTGGAAAGGCGAGAGATGAAGAGAGGAGAATAGGCGTCCTGCAGGAAAGCGTCTCACGGGAAAGCAAGGATTTTAACTTTATTTTATTTTTTGGCCTGGGTGAACAGTGACACGTCAAGCAGTTTCTGTGTTTTTGTTTTTTTTCAAGTTTGTCGAGAGCGTGAATTCATGCTTCTCTGCCTCGATCAAAGGCGACATCCCATAATCAACAAGACATCGTGTGCAGCCTGCCCTTTCCAACGCCTCTGACGCGCCCTTTCCTTAAAGTTTGACTGCCCTTCGTGCACCATCCCCACAGGGCCCAGAGGAAAAACACACAGAAACAATCCATGCATCCCGTGCCATCCACTTCAGTGGCGTAACAGTCCCGGTGCCATACCACAGAAGAAGTCCTCACTGATGCACCGTAACAGAACTTTCCCCAGCGGAGGCAGGGAGAGGGCAGAGAGCAGAGCCAGGGCCTCGTTAGGATTCACGTCACAGACCTGGAGGTCTGACAGGCCGGTGCTCCGGGGTCACGGCCCCTGCCAAGGGCTCTTGTCTGGGGCCGGGGCCGGGGAATCACCCCTCTGCATGGAGCCCTGGCACCGGCTGGTTAAGATACACACACACAGACGCGCACGCACGCGTACACACATATACACACTGACGGGTACATTACCTCTCTCCCTTCACATTTACGCACACACACACACACTTTCCATTCGCATGCACACAAACACACACAGGTGCGCACACACACGCTCACACACACGCTCACACACACACACACACACGCGCGCGCGCACGCACGCACGCACGCACGCACGCACGCACGCACGCACACACGCACACACGCACACACACACACACACACACACACACTTTCCGTTCGCATGCACACAAACACACACAGGCGCGCACACACACACACACACACACACACACACACTACGGGCCGTGCAGCCCCCACGCTGACAGTACATCTGTCTATATGATCCAGAGCAGGCCCTTCAGGTGGTGTCATGTCTCAAAGGGGCCGGGTTAAAAGAAGCTGTGGAGTTAAGCAGCGTGAGGGAGCAAGAGAGGAGAAATGACACGCCCACTACCCGCCTGCTCACCCGCCTGCCAGCCCGCCCACTACCCGCCCGCCCGCCTGCTCACCCGCCCGCCAGCCCGCCCACTACCCGCCCGCCAGCCCACCCACTACCCGCCCGCCCGCCCGCCCGCCCGCTTTCATCAAAGCATGTCACCAATAGCATGCGGGGGAACACAGGAGTAACAGAAACAGACAGCGGTGTCTTCTCCCTGCTAGCTGCTCCCCAAACGCCCCTTTCATCTGCTCCACACAGTCCAAAGCTATGTCGAGTTACACGAGAAGAGAAGAAGAAGAAGAAGAAGAAGAAGAAGATGAAGGGAAAAAAAAAGAAACTGTTCAGGAAACGCTCGTTAAACCCCTGTCACTTGGAAGTCCTCCCCGAACAGAGGACTGAGCTAGCAAGTGAGAAAGCAACCAAAGGATTAGGAGCTCTACACAACATGCTGTTTGGAGACAAACTCAATTGTTGGGAACTGCACAAACTGCTGTGTGGAATGTTTATTTATTGCTCACTTTGCTTTATTGTTTTTTTTTTGGGGGGGGGGGGGGGGGGGCAAACATTCCACCGTGCAACAGCGAAAGCCGTCCAGACACAGGTTAGATATTTAACCTCCATAACGACATCCCCAACGGGCTATCGGTCACTCTCGGTGTTTTGTATCTCACAGACAAACAAACATGCAAATCGATAGGCGGCCTGCCGTCGATCCATCACGCCAGCTCTCCCTGTGTTCTCCCACACTGTAACCCCGGTGGGAGGGAGAGCGGCGGAAATCACTACCACTAAAGACTCCATTACTCTGCAGGAAAAACGAAACGTACAACACGAGCAAAGAGGGGGTGGGGGGGGGGGGGTTGATTCATCGTGGTTCACAAAAGAATCTGCGTCTGATGTCCCAGCAGCCGTCAGTCCAGATGATTGATGGAACGGTTTAGAATGGGGTGTCAAGACTTTAAAATGGGGGGGGGGGGGGGGCAAGGTAGTACAGCTGGACAAACATGTGCCCTGCGTATGGGAGGATGCAAGCACGCTGAGGGGGGGCTTGTACAGATCAATAAGTGGGATAAGCTACAGATCTGGCAACGCAAGGATGAGATACAGGGCACGTTCCCTTGAGATGATAAAAAAAGCCAGTGGATAAAGCTGGTGAGTTCAAATCTGATTTGAATAAGGTTAAATTATGAGGTTTAAATATTCAAGGACAGAAACCATTAGGGTGTAAAGGGGGTTTTAATAAGAAAATGAAATGAAATGAGAACATAGTGATGGTTTTTATAGAGCACTGCGGCTAAAATCCCTAGACGGTAAGCGACATCGGAGTATGAAATGCGAAACCTCCATTTGCTGCACGAGCCATCGTGACAACATCAGCCGCGTCAGCACAACGTCAACCACACACACACACACACACACACACACACACACACACACAGTAGCTGTAGCTGGTGAGAGCCGAGGTCAGAGCGTCCGTGGCGACGGGGGTCAGTCAGCACACGTTTTTACACCGCAGCCTGACAGCCGGCAGGGAGGAGGGACGGACGGACGGAGTTAAAAGGATGGAAAGGCAGAGGAGGAGGAGGTGGAGGACGAGGAAGAGGGGGAGGCAGTATGAGCGACGGAGACACGTATGCGATGTTCCTTTCTATCACTTTTCCCTCTCTTTTTTTCCCCGTTTTTCCGTTGACGTGTGGAGTGGTAGCGAGCCCACCACAGGGAGCACGGCTCTCCATCCCGGCACACTCTGTCTCTCCGCTGCCTCCGTCTTTTCCTCTCTGCGCCCGTCCATACATTACGCCTCCGAGCGCGAACCCAGAATAGACGCTACTACTCTGGGAGTGTGTCGATGTTAACGTGAGGAGACAGCTGCCCCGTCTGGGCACCCCTTCCCCTGCCGAGACTGAACGCTCCCTCACAGACGTGACAGACATGGACTAACAGTGAGGCCTAAGGAAGATTAACCTTGTCAGAGGGGTTTTTAACTGTTCATGGGACATACTGTGTGTGTGTGTGTGTGTGTGTGTGTGTGTGTGTGTGTGTGTGTGTGTGTGTGTGTGTGTGTGTGTGTGTGTCTTGCATGGGCACTCCATTAAGAATCTCTAAGTCTGTTTTGGTGGGGAAAACTAATTTTAGGATTTGAAAACATGGGAAAGTGTTAGCCTACGGCACTGATGCTGCCAGGGTTTTATTTCAATGATTCAACAGTCTTACTCTCTTTACACGCTCACAAACTTGGCTAAGGATTGTAGCAGGCCGGACTATACGTAATCTTTACCATCCTGGTATTGCCTCCGCGTCCAGACGCATTTGAAACGAGCAGTCCCAAAAACACATTCCCCCTCCACAAACGATGTTTTTTTACGAGACCCCCGCGCCCCTGTAAAAAGACTAAAGCCATCTTGTGATCCTTGACAGTCCCTCTCAGGAAAAACGAAGGGACCTGTCTTAGGAGGACGATGGTGTGATAGCATGGCTTCCACAGGCGGAGAAACGGGGTCCGAATTTTCAGCACTTCATAAAAACTTAATGCAGCCAAGCTCTTAAAACGTTGTACGAGAGGCAGCCATTTTCACCTAGCGAGGCCCCGGTTCAATTTCACCTCCATGGGAAATTACACCCCCTTCTCTGAGACGGTGGCAGAAGAAAAAGACAAATCCTATTCAATCTTTCAGCAAAGCTTCCAAGAAACATGAGGGAAGCGTCCCCCTAGTCCAACTTCGGCTTTCTTTTCCCATTTCAAAGCCCCGTCAGCTGGAAAAAGAACACTGTCCAGTCGCTCTCGGAGCTCGTCTAACTCAACTTCCTGGGGGGGGGGGGGACGCCGGAAAAGTTCCTGTTTTGACGCGGACCTGTCAGCCGCCTGTGACTGCAGCGGGCTCACACACGCCTGGTGGTTTGAGGAATAACACAACAACAGAAAGTTGGCTTGGCATTCCTATTACTGAAACAACGTTAACACACAGACAGAGAGAGAGAGAGAGAGAGAGAGAGAGAGAGAGAGAGAGAGAGAGAGAGAGAGAGAGAGAGAGAGAGAGAGAGAGAGAGAGAGAGAGAGAAAAAAGACAGAGACAGAGAGAGAGAGAGAGAGAGAGAGAGAGAGAGAGAGAGAGAGAGGCAAAAAAAGACAGAGACAGAGACAGAGAGAGAGAGAGAGAGAGAGAGAGAAGCAAAAAAAGACAGAGACAGAGAGAGAGAGAGAGAGAGAGAGAGAGAGAGAGAGAGAGAGCGAGAGCGAGAAAGAGAGAGAGCAGGAACAGGAGCCATCTATTACAGCAAGCGCACTCTGTTGACAAGTTGGACTTCAGACGGCATGATGCACTCCCTTACCACAGTATCACAGCCTGTGTGTTGCTTTCTTCCCCTCGCATCTAACCTCTGGTGATTCACACAGCTCAACCCACTGAACACAGCGGAACACGACTGGGTTTCGTAACAACGCTCGTCAGGGACGGCCTTCTCCGTGCTCGCGTCTCGGCAACATGGCACATGCACTGTACAACCACCTTTTTTTCAGGGGTTTTATCGCTCAACCAGCAAAACAACAAAACACAAACTTGTGTCGGGCTCCGTTCCAAAACGTACAGTAACTACGCATGCCGAAGGCTGAACCCGACCCAATAGAACTGAACAGGCCGATGTGTGGCAGAGCGGCTCAGCGGCACCGTGTCAAAGTGCAGCACTGTTCATCGTTCACAACGGGAGAGCGTCTGCTACGGGTTTTAGAAAAGCACCGCGGCGCATCAGTGAAATGTGACGTCGTTATTATTACTGTTACATCGACTTGAAAGCTCACCTCTCAAGACATCATTATTATTATTATTATTAAAATTATTACAGCTCACCTCTCCCGTTACACGATTACTATTATTATTATTCTTACAGCTCACCTCTCTCACAGGTGCTGGCCCAGAAGCCTGTGCCGGTGCAGTCGCACACGAAGCGGTTCCAGCCCTCCTTGCAGGCGCCGTTGTTCTTGCAGGGGTTGCTGTCGCACTGCTTGGCCGTCACTTTGCTGCACGTGGCCTTGATGCCCGTGGCGTTCTGCGCCTGGGCAATCTGACGGATGTCCTTGCTGCGGCCGTCGATGAAGAGGTCGCGGATGCAGCCCACGTAGCCGTAGTTCAGCATGGCCGTCCACAGCTCAGTGGGGAGGGACAGGCCCGCCCGGTTGTCGGGGAGCCCCCCCAGGTACAGGTCGCCTTCCAGGTCCAGGATCTCGTTCTCCCCGCTGGCGGTGAAGGGGGTCCTGCGGCTGTTGACGGATATGATGCCTGGGGCGGGCGGGGGACAGAAAGCGAGGTGTGGGGGGGCGGGGGGTTAGGGTTTCCTGCGACACTGTAGGGTCTGCATTATTTACTGATGTTGGTTTCTTAAACGCTATTTTGCTTCCCTTGGAGTTAAGAGATGTTTATATGTCGAATGTGTTTCGTGTGTCAGTGGAAAAAAAGCGTAACCTAAATAGACAAGTTATAAATCCATTATTAGCCGGAAGGCTAAACATATATACTGGATTAGCATGGAAAACATGACTTTTACCATCACTTTGTACTTCCTCTTGAGTGCGTGGAGCGCCCACGGCTTGTTGACGCCCTAGCCAGCCGCCTATTTCGACTATGCCACGGACATACATGCTAAACAGGCTGAACGGCCGAACGCTAATCGTTTGTGTTGACACATTCCAAATTTGAAGTATATTGTATATACAAACGGTATATGAAATGCATCTCTTCCAATCCTCTTTATTAAACTGATCTGCTGTGGGTAAACCTGGCAGACACACCCCCTGGCCTTTGGCCCAATAGACCGAGTCTGCCCTGCTGAAGGCATGTCTGTCAAGGTGGCGTTGTGACAAAAACCCTCGCTGGGTTGAGTTCTCACAACCGTGTATTTCTAAGAGATCCTGAAGTGTTCATTCGAAGTAAGCAAGAAAACTCTATCCAGCTCCGGAAATGAGAAACTGAGCGGGCCAAAAAAAAACTGTCTGCAACGTCTTACTTAGCCTGTAGATTTACATCCTGCCTGAGAGCTTCCACTCCAGTCCTCCCCTTCTCTGCCACAGGTTAGATTGGCCCCGTTCCTACCCACCCCCTCTGCCTCTGCCATATCCATAAACCTGTCTCCTTCCTCTCTCTCCAGCGGAACAAAAAGTCATTCCCTTTACTTCTACTAGGCCAGCGGGTGAGGATGAGGGAGGGGTGGGGGGGGGGTGGTGATTAATCACTGCTGCCCGTGTGTTGACGTGTGGCTAAACGAGCTACTCCAAGCTGATATGGAAACCACTACATAAAAAGCCAAACTGGAGATCCCTGAGAGAGAGAGAGAGAGAGAGAGAGAGAGAGAGAGAGAGAGAGAGAGAGAGAGAGAGAGAGAGAGAGAGAGAGAGAGAGAGAGAGAGAGAGAGAGAGAGAGAGAGAGAGAGAGAGAGAGAGAGAGCGGAGGCTGGGCAATGGAAAGCCCCTAACCGTTTCCCTCACTAATGATATCATCTCCTTCTAAAGCACACTCTCTCTCTCTTTGTTTGGCAGTCTGTTTTGTTTTCCAGGTCAGAGGACAAGGGATGTGATGAACGAGCTCAGAGGAGAGACTTCCATGGAGGGGGGGGGGGGGGGGTTGCGGCTCTAAATAATTGAAGAGGCAAATGGGGGTGACGGGGGTGACGGGGGGTGGATGGGGGACTGGGGTTGGTGATTCTCTGTTTTCTTGCCACCACGCTAAAGGAACGCAGTACACGATGTGGTTTGTATCATCACAACGCTTCTGGATTCTGGATTATGCTGCTAATGTTATTATATCGCAATATTGTGAATTGTGTAAAAAAAAACAAAAAAAAAACATTTGAATCATCTGAGGCGGTCTCTACATAAGCACAACACATAGTCTAATGTACCTCTGGGTTTCACTGAGCCATATTATCTCATTCTCCTCACCATGCTCCCCCCGGTGGCGGCAGACGGGGTTGGGACATGGTACAACCCCCTGACCTGTGAACCTGTATCCCGCGTCCCCTGACCCCTGGGGTCCACCCACCTGAGCGCCCGTCCCGCTGGATGTCCACGTGGTGCCAGGCGCCGTCGTTGACCTTGCTCTGCGTGGCCTTGACCTTGATGGTGCCCGAGCCCATGTCCAGCAGCAGGTACAGGCCTCCGTCCAGCAGCTCCACGGCGAAGAAGTCCACCTTGTTGCTGCTCTTCTGGCCCTTGGCGTCGCGCGCCCGCTCCTGGGCCTTGCCGTGGGTGAAGAGGATGAGGCCGTTGGCCTCGGACGTGCGGAGGTCGAAGGAGATGGAGCCCACGCGCTTGGTGTTCCACTTGGGCAGGCCCAGGTAGGCGTCGGGCGTCTCGAAGTTGATGGGGTCCAGGGTGGGCACGTTCTCGCACTTGAACACCACGTCGCCCTGGAGCTTCATCTTGGGGTCCACGATGCGGGCCAGCCGGGAGAGCTCCAGACGGATGTCGTTGTTCTTGTACACCACCTGAAGAGGGGGAGGGAGGGAGGAGGGGAGAGACGGAGGAGGGGAGAGACGGAGGAGGGGAGAGACTGTTATGAGGCCACCGCAGCGGGTTCCACATAAATACATGTGACACGAGGAGGTACATCTGAGGCCAAAAATACATATTTTTGTAAATATTTATTCATTTAGGGATTCATATATCATCGTTAGCGATGCTGAACGTGTGTTCACCGCATCATGAGCATTGTGTTTAAACGCACGCGTGTGTGTGTGTGTGTGTGTGTGTGTGTGTGCGTGTGCGTGTGATGAACTCTCAACAGCAGCAACCGGAGGAACGTACGAGGAACCAATGAAACAGTGACACGCGGCCGGGAGTTTCCCTCGGAGCGCCACGGAATTAGAAGCCAAACCAGGGGGTGGATTACCCTCTGTTCCCGTCGACGGGAGCGGCCCGCCAAAGCAGGATGGATGGCTCCGATATGTTTCTCCGGCAACGCGGCGTGATGGCGCAAATTGTATTCCCGTCCCTTCCCATCTCGACGACCATCCATCTCAACTTCCCGAAAAAAAAGCCAAGCGACGGCACGGCTCCCCGGTGCGTTTATCCGGCGAGCATGTGTTCCTACGTCCTGACTGCACTAACATCGTAGATGATCCTCCCGTATATTGCATGGGGGGCTCCGCTGGGAGTGTGCTGTAACGGCATGCAGAGATGGGGCGCCACTGCAGGGACTCGGAGGCTGAAGATGTCGGGGTATGAGGTGAAGTGATTCCACTGAGGACGAGAGGTAATACGCTCAGAAGTGGCAAATGACTACCCCCCCCCCCCCACCCCCACCCACACCACACACCCCGCTCTTCCCTAGAAATCCCTAATATAGTACAAAATGACCTGCAATATCATGCAGCGTCAGGACAACACAGCAGGGACTCAGCGTTCCTAATATGGCACCTATTTTCCATTATAAACCCACAGCGACCCGCTAATCCATAGAGATAGACCCCCCCTCCCCTACAGGAGTTCATAAAACAAAATACCAACGAGGAAAACAAATGGAAGAAATCCACCAGGCGGAACGTCAATGTGTCTTTGCACTTCTTTCTCTGAATGTATTTATGTCTTTTTGGGTTGGGCGGAAGGAGCCCTTTTTGGTGGTGCGTGACGTGGTGCGTGCCACACACACAGGCAGGGTGTAGGAGAGCACGGCTGTCAGCAAACAGATTCTGCTGCTCTGGGATTAGTGATAATCCTGGAAGATTTGACAGTGAATCAACACAGGTGCCCAGAGAGCGGCTGGGACGGAGATAGAAAAGAGAGAGAGAGAGAGGGAGAGAGAGAGAGGAAGAGAGAGAGAGAGAGCACTGTGTGAGGATGAGAGAGAGAGAGAGTGCATTGCGCAAGTAAAAGAGTAGATAAAGAGAGAGCGGACTCCACGAGAAAGAGAGCGATATAGACTAAAAAAGACAGAGAAAAGAGACTCACATCGACAGAGTACAGAGAACAGAGAGCGGAGAGAGAGAAAGAAGGAGAAAAAGACAAAGAGAGTGGAGAGAGAGACAAAAAAAGACAGAGAGAGCAGAGATTTCCATCAACAAAGAACAGGGCGCGGAGAGAGAGAGAGAGAGAGAGAGAGAGAGAGAGAGTGAGAGAGAAAGACAAATAGAGTGGAGAGAGAGACAAAAAAGACAGAGAGAGCAGAGATTTCCATCAACAAAGAACAGAGCGCGGAGAGAGAGAGAGAGAGAGTGAGAGAGAAAGACAAATAGAGTGGAGAGAGAGACAAAAAAGACAGAGAGAGCAGAGATTTACATCGACAGAGAACAGAGCGCGGAGAGAGAGAGAGAGAGAGCGTGAGAGAGAAAGACAAATAGAGTGGAGAGAGAGAGACATAACACAAGACAGAGAGAGCAGAGATTTCCATCGACAGAGAACAGAGAGCGATGAGGAGAACGAGCAGGACCGACGGAGACACGCTGGAGAGGGAAGAGAAGAAGAGAAGAGGACGATCCACTGAGAGGAGGAGAAACGGGGTCAGAATGGAGAGAGACGAGATGTGGTGAAAGAAAGAGAGAGACACAAATACTCAGGAAAGAGGGAGGAAGAGAGAGACAAATACTCAGGAAAGAGGGAGGAAGAGAGAGACAAATACTCAGGAAAGAGGGAGGAAGAGAGAGACAAATACTCAGGAAAGAGGGAGGAAGAGAGAGAGACAAATACTCAGGAAAGAGGGAGGAAGAGAGAGACAAACACTCAGGAAAGAGGGAGGAAGAGAGAGAGACAATACTCAGGAAAGAGGGAGGAAGAGAGAGACAAATACTCAGGAAAGAGGGAGGAAGAGAGAGAGACAAATACTCAGGAAAGAGAGGGAGGAAGAGAGAGACAAATACTCAGGAAAGAGGGAGGAAGAGAGAGACAAATACTCAGGAAAGAGGGAGGAAGAGAGAGACAAATACTCAGGAAAGAGGGAGGAAGAGAGAGACAAATACTCAGGAAAGAGGGAGGAAGAGAGAGACAAACACTCAGGAAAGAGGGAGGAAGAGAGAGACAAATACTCAGGAAAGAGGGAGGAAGAGAGAGACAAATACTCAGGAAAGAGGGAGGAAGAGAGAGACAAATACTCAGGAAAGAGGGAGGAAGAGAGAGACAAATACTCAGGAAGGAGGGAGGAAGAGAGAGACAAATACTCAGGAAAGAGGGAGGAAGAGAGAGACAAATACTCAGGAAAGAGGGAGGAAGAGAGAGACAAATACTCAGGAAAGAGGGAGGAAGAGAGAGACAAACACTCAGGAAAGAGGGAGGAAGAGAGAGACAAATACTCAGGAAAGAGGGAGGAAGAGAGAGACAAATACTCAGGAAAGAGGGAGGAAGAGAGAGACAAATACTCAGGAAAGAGGAAGGAAGAGAGAGAAAGAGACACACTGAGGAAAGTCGGGCAGAGAGAAAGAGACACACTGAGGAAAGTCGAGAGAGAGAGAGAGAGAGAGAGAGAGATACTCCAATACTCAGGAAAGAGGAAGGAAGAGAGCGAAAGAGACATACTGAGGAAAAACAGGCAAAGAGAAAGAGGGAGAGAGAGAGAGAGACAGAGACAGAGACACAGAGAGAGAGAACCTGAAGTACTGAGAAAAGTCAGGCAAAGAGAAAGAGGGAGAGAAAGAGAGAAAGAGAGAGAGAGAGAGAGAGAGAGAAAAGAGAACAGCGCACTGTCACAGCGCACCCTCGTGCAGCCGTGCGTGTCACCGTGCGCTCCCGTTCTCCTGCGTGTGAAACGGATCCTCTGCCCTCCCTGCACCTACAAAGACTCTCGCTCCGCCGAGCGCACTCACACACGATCCCATGGAGCCCGACAAGGAGACGAGGTCGGGAGCTTCGGAACGCACTCCCATGCATCGCTGACTTGACGCACTCGGTCTGTCGCAATTACTTTGGAAATGAATCATTAATGTTTTGTTGTGCAGCTAGCTTTGGGGAAGTGTTCGACGGGGGGGGGGGACGGGGGGGGGGGGGGGGGGGGTGCTGTGATCTGTGTGTCAGAACAAGCGACACACGTGTAGTGCAGATTTGACCTCGTCACGGAGAGCCGACTCTGGTTCAGGCTCAACATAACGCCTTTGGGTCCCTCTAACGTGCGCGTCACGTGGAGGTGTTTCCTTGGTTTTGAATTCCCAAACGGCATATGGATCACGTTCTATATCATTACCAAAACGTTCATGAGACTACATGGCGCAGTTTCCTCTCCCCCGAGGCAAAAGTCACGCTTCCGGCTGCCCATAGGTTGCCTTTATAAAGTAAAGACACTCCCAAAAAGTCCTCTTTGTCACCTTGACGACCACAGCATGCGGCCCCAGCCTCTCCCTCACTCCCATCTCCCTGTTATTCAAGAACTTACTAATATACCTACCCCACCCCCCACCCCCACCCCCACCCGCCATAACTGTAAAATAGATCAGCTTCAGGCTATGACTAACTCCTGTGACCATTCTGCCTCCGTGATCAATGAACGGGCGTGCTGTTATGAAGGCCAAATTGACTCTGCGGTGTCTCGCTCTCTGGTCTCTCCCCTCTCTTT